>ML675605.1:5175470-5243188 GCA_007922155.1 Mesoclemmys tuberculata
GACTCTCATTGATTCCAATGGGCCTTTGGATCAAGCCTTCAATATTTCTGTTCCCCGTGTGTAAAATGGGGATAATATTTCCCCACCTCATGGGAGAGTTGTGAGGATCAATTATTTTTATGTTTGTGAGGTTTTGAGATACTACAGTAAAAAAACTCCATAAAAAACCTATAAACAAACAATTCACATGTGGTACGGAGGCCAGCCAAGGCCCTATGAAGAATTAAGTTCCAAGTGGGAGTTCGGGAATGTGGCTGTAAGAGCTGCACAAGGGTATCTCATTGGATTGCAGAAGGTGTCTCTCTGGCCATCCTGCATATACTAGTGTGGAAAGCTGTGATGGATGGACTGAGGGAAGTTCCAAAAGATCCATCTTTTTGTGACATATATGCCACTGACATGGCATAGAGTGGCTGAGGCTGGAGTAATGGGTAGCTGTGCTGCATACCCTGGCACTGAGAAGAGGGGGTTTGGATTTCCCTTCCCTAACTCACTCACATTTCTCCTGTACAGGATCCAGTTACTGTAGTCGGGCTTTAGGCTGGTGAAGTGGATTTCACTACTGGCCTCTTAAATTGCTTGTAATTGATTTTAACACACAAAGGAAAGACCAAACAACAACAAAATAAGTAGATTTTGCTTATAAAAATTGAGTTATACCTCCCACCCCCATAAAACACTTGTTTGTTATAAGCAGTCTCTGTAATACTCCAACAATTTACAACTTTTATTGTAGTTCAGTGGAAGTGCAGTTTCTCGGTACATGAGTACAGTATACTTAGCCTCTATTGTTCATTTGGATTAAAATGTTTGTCCACATTATGCATCTCAGTATACATACACATTATGGATAACATTCAAAAGCTATTTAGAGATAGAGCAATAGGTCTTCAAGTAATTTTACCAGGCTTTCTTAGATAACATGTTGGTATATTCTGAGTAATAATTGAGGAATGTTGGGTTACTTTGTCATTTGGTTCTACTTCAACAGTGTTTTACGAGTTGAGTATCCTCTGGCATACATTTTATTAGATTCAATTTATTTTGCTATCACGATGAAGGCTCCACTTTTATTCAAAAGGAAATCTTACTATCTCATTTGCACAGTGCCAGCATTGCAATGTCTGACATAATTACTGTTACTGTTGTTTGTTACAGCTCAGTTCTATTGTTAATGTGGGCTCCCTAAAATGTACGATCATTGTCACTGATCTGGTCAAGCACAGCCACTTGGCTACTCACCAGATTGGTGTGAGGGGAATCGCAGCCTCTGGATCTCCAGGTGTTTTATGCCTCTGGAGTCTGAATAGAGTGCAGACTCTCTGCCTGGCACCCCTGAGAGCTGTGGCCATCTGGTCCATCTATCTACCCTCTGGAACCAGTGCTGTCTCCTAACTCTTCCTGTGACTTAAACACACTCTTTCCAGAATACCACCACTGGTGTGAGCCTTCTGGTTTACCTCTTCAGGGGTCACATTGTAAATGTAGCACCAAACACACTTTGCACAGATTCTAACACATTATTACTCTTTACTTAATCACACAAGAAATACACAGCTCCATACAAAAAATAGTAAACCCCACATGTATTTCCCCTCTCCTGCTCATCTTTCCCTTGGAAAACCATCTGTCAGGTAGACAGCCCCCCCTCCTTGCCTCATCCAGCTCCTTCAGCATCCTTACTCACCTTAAAGCTGTGAAAAATAGCTGAAGAGAAAGCAAATAGACTAGCTCCTGCCCATTATAAAGTCCCTGTGTCAGGTGACCCCTGAATTAGCCTCTACAGATGATCCCAGACACCTCCCATGTGACTTCACTTGCATACCTTATTTTTATTTCATTTCTAGCCCATTTCACAATTTTGATGAATGATTTCCATGCATGTTTACCCCTGTCAAATAAGATGATGCAGGTTCAAGATATTGAACTGTGCACCAACATTAGGTGGACCAGTGTTAAACAGTATTACATCAGGTGAAAACCTTAGAATGTGAACCCTAGTTCTTTAGATCTAAAGGTTACTTTTCTCACCTTTGCCCTTGTAAAATGAAGCATGGCGTCAGAGAGATCCAAAGACTGGTTAATGGCATTTTCAAATGAAAAAATAGTAAGCGAGGTCCGTCTCTCATCAGCCATCATTGATCGAAGATATGTTTTAATATTCCTGAGCTATGAAAAGATGCACTCACCACTCGTGACTGTGATCAGCAGTGTGAGCAGAATTCTCAAAGCTATCCACACGTTAGGAATAGTGTCTTTCAGCTTTGCAACATGAATGAACTGGAGAACTTGGAGTGGAGAGTGCTTCCCATGTAGCAAAATGTGACAGATGTTGTTCAGTTCAACACAGAGGTCTTCCTCATTGACATCCAAACATTCTGCATGTGTCAGTGTCCAGTGACGTTCCATAGAATTGTTAAAGAATGTTTTCCTGTCTGCCGGCAGTTTACTAAGATCGTACGAAAACCCCTACATTTTTTCATGGTGCTTCATTTGTCTGAACATTTCTTCAATGGACGCTTGAGAAGTGTCAACAAGCGAAGAAAAAAAGCCTCCCTCTTGAACTTTTCTTCTGAGCTCCCCATCACCTCAACTCTGCCCTTCAAACTCTCTCTCCTTCTAATGAATATGAGTTTCCTTGAAGAAGGCTCTACTCCTACATTTTCCACTATTTCTTTGGCAGCAGTGATGACATCTTCAAATCTGTTGTTTCCGTATGCCACAACAAAATCAAGGCAGTTTCCCCATCAAAGTAAAAGTGGTTGTGATATCTGAAACATTTTATTTCCAAAATTCTATTTTCCTGTTTGTTGCTATCAACATAAACAGCACTCTGAGCCCCATGCCTCCCAAGCCCAGCACCCCATGCCGTTTCCTGGGTCGCCTGCTCCTAAATCAACCCCTACAGACGGAGAGTTCATAAATTCACACAGAATTCATAAGCCATACAGACAGATTCCCCAAATCATCATCATAACCATGTTTTTCATTGTTAATTAGTAGAAAACAAATAGTCTTGATATAGGATAGCTTCAGTCTTGGTGTCTCATTAGCTCTCTATATGTGTGTACACATACGTGTGTGTGTGTGTGTGAGAGAGAGAGAGAGAGAGAGAGAGAGAGAGAGAGAGAGAGAACCCAAGGTAATACATGGATGCATCCCAGATTACCTTGAAGCAGAAACCTTCTAGATTAAAATAGCCAACAATAGGCCTATGACTATTTGGTATGAGGAATACTTAGTTTTCTTAAATACTTTGCAGTACTTTTATAATATGTTAATTATTGAAGACTGTTTGTATAGCAATAGGACATTACAGCTCTTTAAGATATCTGTTATTTTTCTCCTAGTCAAAAGGAAAATGAAAAGAATCTATAATCTCAAAATATTACAGTTATATATTTATTTGTCTGTTCTATTATAGATTTAAGATAAAGTACTCATATTAATAGGTAGCATAATTTATGGATGTGTAGTATTTATAACTAAACCTCTTAAGCAGTGTAGTGGTATAGCTGCCTACTTTAGAGATTTTCAGATATTTTATAGTTAGATAGAAAATGGCTAGTGTCTGCCAGTGTAGTATTATGCTAGAGATACGGTGTGAGTATAGTCTGCGGATTTTATTTTTACACTTAATCCATCTATGGTTCAGCTTGGCCCTGATCTCCCAAAGTTCATAAGGCTGACCACTGATGTCAATTAGGCCTACCCACATGTTTAAACTTAAGCATGTGCTTAATTGCTTTCCTGGATTAGGACCAATATGGAGAAAATGATAATGAAGTTCTTTAAGACAGGGGTGGGCAATAATTTTCGCAAAGGGGCCATTCCACAAATTTTGAGAAGTCATTGAGGGCCAAACTTCCTGTTTCCGGTCACGTGACCAGAAGCAGGAAGTTGGGGAAGCCACCGTCTGAAAAATCTCCGTTGAAGGTAGCTGAAGCGGAGCGTGGGTGGGCCTGCTTTCAAAGTAGGTGGGTAGCTACGCTCCTGTTTGGAGGAAGATTAGTTTACTCACTTGCTGAGAGTTATGACGGGCCAGAAAGAAATGGCCCATATTTTGCCCACCCCTGCTTTAAGATCTTCAAATTAAAAACATTATACGGGCCCCACCCAATTCAATCAGAGCTGGATCTGGCCTTCTAAGAGCTAAATAAAAGTAGCAATTGATACAATGTCAACTTCTAAAGGAATGTAGGTATTGGTTTGCATGTGGTAGGTAGCATATTTCTTGTGAATTAACACATTGTAAAGATGTGTATCCACAGTGATGTACATCATCCCAAAATAGAATATTACAAATATATTGCCATTGTGCAAGTGGATAAAGCATTTCCTGATAAGTAAATTATCTGTGAAGCCTTCAGAACAGGAGCTACCCACGTGGCTATCTCCAGGAAGTTTAAAATATCTTCAGTCAGAGAACAGGTTTTCACAGGTAGTACATACCGAGAGTTGTTTGCTCCTTGCAGTATTTTAAATCTGCCACTAATGCAATAAGTGGGGAGGTTGAAAACTAGCAGTATTATTAATGGTGACAGAAAGCTTTTAGCCAGGCTCCCCTATACAATGATGAATGTTGTTTATCACATTTTACTTGTTGCTTTAAACTTTCCCTGTCAGAGTGAATCATTGATATAGGGGAGGAGGGACCAGATTAAGACAATGTGATCTGTTGAGTGGTCAGATCCTCTAATCAAAAGACATATTGGAAAAATTAAGCAAGAACAACTGGTAGGCTAGATCATGATTGAAAATATTTGTTTGCCAAAAACTGTCATGGCTGTACTAAACTCTCATAGGGAACCATCATGCAGTCTGCTCTTTAGGTTTCCTGTAGTACCTAGAGAATAGTGTTCCTTGTTTGAAACCTGTGCTCTGGTGGATTGATAATAAAATTAATTCAGTTACTTATTAAATGTGGAAACCAGTTCAGAACCCAGACAAATGTGCTGACTACCTTTTTTTAGACACTCTCCCCCTCTTTCTTTACTCACCTTGATCCTTTCTCCCATGGCAAAGTCACTGTGTGTTTTTAAAGCGGCATCAAGCACCTGAAGTATCATAGTTGTTTCACATTTCTTTGATTTGTTTAAGTATTTTTTTTTTGAACGTCATCTACTAGTATGGATAGACAATCTGGAATAGCAACCTAATTTGGATAAAATAATAACTTCCCTCCATCAGAGAAACCTTTCAAAACTTAAAATGAACTCAACCACACACTTTGAGGTTCAAAGATCTGTGTAATTCTTCCGCATTATTTTTCACTTTTTGTATCTCTCTTCACTTTTTGTTTCTGACCAAGAACTCAAGTGGTACAGAGATGCTCAGATACTATGGTGATGAAAACTGCATAAAATGCTTAGCTAGTTAATATAGGTAACAAAAATTCATGGGTGAAATCTGGGTCTCATTAAAGTCTGTGGCAAGACTCCCATTGGCTTCCGGGAGCCAGGATTTCACCCCATGAGAAAAGTTGCTTTCATGAGATTTCCAGCCTCATTTTGCTAAACTGGTAGACATAGATCAACCATCAAATTTCTATGTCCAAATTTAGAGTTGAACTCGGTACTGTTTTGAGTTTGCCTGTTTCTATCCAATGCCTCTTCTTTGAATAGGCATCTCTGCTTCATTTGTTTTCTCTTTTACACTGAATGGTATTGGTCTGTGTATCTGTTCCAGAGTGTGACATTTGATCATTTATAAGAGGCTGCTCAAAGGTCAGTTTTCACACTAATACTAACAAATCTCACAAAATATCTGGAATTTGGCAAAGACCTGAGCCTTTTTATGCAAATTCATGAAGTGCATTTAGTAAATTTTTGTAAAACCTATAAAAAATTGCACAGTTTTCCTTGCATTCAAGTTATCTGCCCAGAAATAGAGCTGGAATAGAAATTAAAGCAGCAAGAGGAAGGCCAACAGCAGAATTCACTATTTTAAGCAGAGGAGTAGGGGGCTTGTTCTCATTTTTTGTTATCAAATATGCCTAAATACTAACTGCCATCTCCCGGTCTCACTGAAATCATTGAGAGTTACTTTTGACTTCTTTATGAGCAGATTCAAGCAGTATATTAAATAGATGTGTCCCATATCTAGCACAGAAGAGATTAATTAGTAATGGAGAAATTAAAATTGTCCATATCAAAACTGAGCTTGAAAGAGTTTCACATGATGCAATTTGTGCCAAAAACAGCTGCTCTACCAAGAATCATGTTTGAAAATAAAAACAAGAAAGGGGAGGCTTTCCTACCTGTCTCTGCAGAACTGCCAGTCAAATGACACTCCACATGTCATATGACAATTCAGTTGTTTAATTTTACCTTATTCAATGAAGCTACTGTAACCGAGGTGGGCAGATTTTTTTATATAACTATACACTTCTCTTTCTGCACCTCAGCTTAACTTTTAGCACAAGCCAGAGTTCTGTCTTTTCAGGACATTTCAGAAAGATTTAATGCTGTGTAATGCTTATTTGTATGTGTAACAAAAGCACCATCATGGCCAAGGTGGAGTCTGTGCTGCCGGGTGGCTCCAGCTAAGCCAACCTCCACGAATAAACACATACACACACAGTACAATGAATAAGGGAAAGGAAAATAATTTACAGAGGGATGAAGAGAGAAAAACTGGGGGAGGAGAGGACGAAACAGTAAAACAGTTTACATCCATCAGGAGGACCAAGAGGACCAGTGATATCATGATATAAAAGGATAGATGCCAAGTAATGCCTCTAGATTCAGATTTCAGGAATCTGGGACAGAGTTCCAATCCAGCAGTGAGCCTTGGATACTTTTGGTTGTCTTCAGCACCTGGAAATGTTCCCCAACAAAGCTTTTCAGTGCCTTGTTCTTCTGCTATCTTCAAACCCAGAGTGGCAACCTACCCACTTAACGACAGCCTACCTCCTTGTTCCCAATGCAGAGTCACAACCTCCAATACTCATACCCCTGACTCTTCTGGATGACATGGATACTAGATCTGACTCTGGTTTTGTCCTTCTCATGTGATTCCTTCCTGGCACAGTGCTCCTCCTGGTTTCCATCTTGTGATGTCCCCACTTGGACACTCTGTCCCACCTCGGCTTTGTGCTGGTTTTCGACTTCTTGATTGGAGCAATAGTCACACACACGTCACTTTTCCTTCCCCACCTGGGCTTCTCATCCCTGGGAACAACCAGCATTTCCTCTGCCTCAGCATGAGGATTCAGAGATGCCATGATCTCTCAATCCATTACCCACACAATATTTTTGCTAATGCTTTTAACACAATGCTTTCAATGCCAGGCTCATCTAGGGATGCTACATTTGTTACCTTAAAGCTCCAGGACTCAAGGCCCTACGGTGGCTCAGGTATACTGAAAATTCCACTCCCAGCCTTTTTTCTATAAGCTGGCAATTACTGTGGTCCACCCCTGATAAGTTACAAGGGTTTACCAGGGATTCTTTTTTATAATCGCTGAGGAACTCCCTAGGCCTGCCTGCCTCAGTTTACCCTTGAGAGGACCCGGACACAGCCCTCTGTATAAATCCTTAGCACAATGCAATATTCCAGGATTATTACCATCTGGCAGTAATATATACACATATAGTAACATTACATTAATACTCTTAACAATACTACCACAATAAACTATCTAACTAATATTCTCTGAGCATTGATCATGCAGTCATAGAATGGGTGGGGCAATTACTCAAGCTGCAGGCATCCAGCTTTATTTAAACCATTCTCATACATTGCTTACTATTAAGGAAAGATCCTACTTACTCTTCCTATAGCTTTCCCTCTTATTTGTCTGTGATCCTGCTGATCTTTCTAGTTTGTTGCCAACAGCAACTGCCCAGGTCTTCTTCAGCCATCACAGTCACCCACACACCAAGCCTGCTGGCCTTCTGTCTTATATACAGTTTGTCTGACCATTAAAAATACTTACTGATTGGTTGCTCTCCCACTGTCAGACGCCTCTCCTCTTATGTTAATAGAGCTGCCCCAACTGTGCTAATTGGGGTCCAAGATGAGATCACTTTCAGCCAATCAGTTCCTGATATGCTTATTAGCCCCACCTCCTAGGCTAATTAACCTCGCCTCCTAGGCTAATTTAGGGGACCACCCCTTACTCCTCCTACCTAGTGATATCATTTCTAGCCAATCAGCTAAGAGATGAGTTCATTTGTTTACTTCAAACCTGACTCCACCCAGCTCCACTCTTTCACTTGCTGACCCTTCGGCTTCTCAATACCGTCATTCAGTTTCTTCTTCCTCTCTACCTCATGACATCATTAGACACCATTTTGATTTCTACTTAAAGCTTACTCTAAACTATCACTAATAACTACTTATCAGAAGCCTTAATCCTAAAACTTACTGTATAACTATTTATGGCTAATCATTATAACATCATCACTATGTTTATTCCCTTGTTTAAAGCAGGTAAAATCCTCGCTAATTTTGTCCTTTCTCCACCTGCATTTTCCTACTGTATGGCTATAAAATCAAATGCTGTCTCTGGTCCTGAGCACCTTATATGAGTTAAAGCAATTTAAAAATCTCTTGTATCACCCAAGGGTGTTATATATGTTAAACCCTTCTAAGTGGATGGTAATACTGTAATCCCCATCAATTTCAAAGAGAAAGCACCATACATTTTCTTAGTAAAACAAACAATTAATGCACGCAGAACACATTGTAAGCAGTATAAAATATTGTAAATAGTATTTGAAATACTATGAATAACTTTTAAACAAAGTATCATGGAGCGGAGTAACTGCCCACCAGCACGGCAGACGTTAAGGAGAGTCCGTGGGCCCAGCTAGCACCACCCCATTATACTTGCAGGCAATGTCATGTGGGGAGAGGGTAGAAAAGGAGAGAGAATGGTTCAGTTCAGGGCTGAGTGGTGATGAGGCAGGAGTTAGCTACCCCCTACCTGAAGAGAAGGACCACAGCCTGCCAGCCACCAGGGAGCATGTTCTGTTTCCCAGAACATGGAGACTGTGCAGGAGACCTCGGAACCTCTGGCATCCAAGGTGACTGCAGCCCAGAGATATTGTAGGGACTGGTTTCACCAAACCATGGCTGCCCTGCCCAAAGGAACCTGGGACCATGGCAGGCCAGCCAAGAGCCACCAGAGTGCGCCATGGGAGGCAAGCCACTGGTAGGAAGTAGCCCTGGGAGTGGATTTAGATGCCCTGCTAGGAGTGCCTCCTTTTCAGGTGTTGACTCACACAGGGTCCTGGGTGGGGATCAGGTGTTGTGCGAGGGCCTGGATCTCCTCTACCCCCACTGCCTGAAAGATTGAGGCATCTTGACAAGGGAATCAAGGGCCAGGAGGTCACACACACCTACCACTAGGCCGCTTGGCCTTCCAAGTACCTCCAGTTACCCTGTTACACAAAGCTATCAAACTGCAAACCTACTGGTGTTTCTTATACAGACTTTCCCTCTTTTGTTTCAGTTACAAACATTCAAATATAAGGTTTCAACATAACATCTTCTATACTTTAGCACGGACACCAAAACACATTCCCCTTTGATCTTCTCTCAAAAATGGTTTCTCATTCTTTACAGTCTGACCACAGTATATCATGTGCAGTACGTAGACCCTTCAGAGGATGAGAAACGCAGCAGCCCAAGCCTTTCAAGTGCTCCAGAACCCTGTCAGCAAGAAACCACCGGGGAAATCTCCATAGCTAGCAGCACTTCCGCTCTAGGGTTAATAGCAGACAGGTCCTCTTGTCTGCTGGTAAAACAGACATCTGCAGCCTGTATCCAAAGTGGTACAGGAATTGGGATCAGTGTATAAATGATCCATTCCCTGGATCTCTCTGAGGCTCTCACTCCATAGGGCATCATCTTCTTCCCATAAGCCCAGCTAAGCAAAGGCAAGAATTCATTAACCCTAACTCGCTAAGTGCTGCCTATTTCTCTCTAACTGAGACTGAATCCCAATTTAGAGCAATTAGCTGATAGCCAAGTATATGTTCCACAGGCTCTGTAGCCTCTAATGGTAACAAATCCTCCCCCCAATTCTCCCTCAAGGTCCATAGAACACACTACTGTGGATCAAATATTACCCTAATGGAGGGATTCCCTAGTAAATAAGGCTAGAATAGATCTACATCCAGCATGGTACAGGGATTGGAACTCAGCCCCCACAGCAAACACATCTTTTGGTCCTTGATCAGCTGCTGAGTTCAGGTGGACCACAGGGCTAATTTTAACTCCTAGATCTATAAGGTTTCCCCCATTGTGCTCTGACTGGCTCAGCTCTCAGAGGGTGACTAGCATGTGACCATCCAGGTGGATTGCCAGCAATGAAAACTTCTTACACAGTCTCAGAAATAGCTACTGTGTATGTCTAATAATGGCTACACCCTTGTTTGGATATTTCTGGGTCCTTCTAACTAAGTTGCCCTGCCCTGCTATCTGCACCTGCATTCTGTGCAGAGACACAGAATATCTAGCTAAGATCCATGTCTCCTCCTGAATGCTTCTCTCCCCCTCCAGGGAAGAAAAAAAGTGAAATAATGCAGCATTAAACCATATGAGTTACACCACTTTAAACTGTAGCCTTGTCAACTCATTTAAAGTATGGTTTTATTTTAAAAAGTAACTGTGTAAAATGGCAGACATGCTCCCTGTTTGTACTCAAAGTCATATCTCTGTTCTTTGGTAATAAAGCTACATTTCTTCTACCGGTACTTTCCACTCCTGTTCATCCTGCAGAGCAAAGACAGCTAAGAGAGAGTGAGCCAAATTCTGTTACTTCTTATATAGCATCAACAGAAGTAATTCCAAAGAGAAAGTAGTCTGTTATATCTGTGCAAATCCACTGAAGATAATGGAGTTGCACAAATGTCATTAGCGGTACATTGGCAAGCATAACAGAAAATAAATTGGCCTGCACAAACTTCATGAGTGGAGAAGAAGAGCATTTGTCTAAGAGATTGAAGCCAGGGATGGTGCTTACAACAATGACATTCTCATTTCAAGCAGAATCACTAAGTATTACAATAAAAATAATATTAACCCTGTTTGATTTTCCAACTTGAGAGTAAGTTTGCAGGGCATATCTTCTTACTTCTTACACAAAAATGAGTGTAATTGATAAGGAAATGATGCTGATGGACAATAAACATGAACTCCTAACACCATTTAGAATTGGGTGTTAAGGTGAGTCCTTTTTGAAATTTGAAAATAAGCTAAAATCAGCAACGTATTTGTGAAACTTTTGAACAGTTCACGTTATCACAAAAAGTACTAAAAACAATCAATTGGTATTTAAAATTAAAGGAAAAATCTCCATTGACATAGGTGGTGATGAAGCAAGTTGCAAGGTTCATGCAAATCTAATCCTAATCCAGAGAGAGTTTGGCTTGAATAAATAAACTGTCCCATGAATTGCTTCCAAACCAGTATAAAAGGCCAACAGGTTTCACCAGAATAGTGGTGTATGTGCAGAGCTGAGGCTCAATAGATAGTGGCACTTCATAGCAATACAATAGGGCCAAATTCTGTTTGTTTGTAAAGAGAAAAGAGCAACTCGCCTACTTAGTGAAACAAAGATTAAATATTAGGCAGGTTTACTTTGCATTCAGTACTTCTGCAGAGTGTCCTTAGACACCTGCATATTTGAATAAAGGGGGATCAAGCAGAAGCTTTCATGTATGTGCTGCTCCCCAACCAACAATCCAGCCTTGCTGGAGTGTTGGCTGCTTGCCAGAACCTTTGCTGTAGAAACCAGACAGCTGCCAAATGCAAGATCAGGTGCAGACTCTATGAAAGCCCAGAACACTGCTCTGAAGAGCTGCACCAGGGGACACCAGATACACCCATGTTCTGGAAATATACCCCAAATACCACGTAACAGAGTGCAGAAATTAATAGGACAGAACACACAAGAATACAGCAGAAGTGCCCATCACCCAGCAGCCTCCATGATCCTCTGCCATTTTCATTATAGTAGAAGATCATGGAGCACCACAGTCACTTGAAACTTGGTGTCTCTTGATTGCATGCCGCTGATTCTCCCTGCTCTCTCTGCACACTATATAGCTGTTGTTACTCCAACATCTAGGTGGATTCATTTCTCAGATTTGCTTTGTAGCCATTTGGACTAATGTAGGATAAGGAATAGCTGCTCTGGAGCCTGACACACAAATATAACCGCACTCCACCCACGCTCCCTTTTCATTAATATACCCATGTTTTCCACAAAGCAGCCTGGAGCAGATTAAGAGCACAAAAGAGATACGTTTGAATATGGAGAGAACTTTGGTCCATGGAGTAAGACCTTAGAATTACTGTGTATGCAACTTCTAGATGTGCAGCGCTTACTAAATAAGCGCCAGAGGGCAGAGACAATCGCAGCTGTACAAGAGGAAATGCTAAACACCAGAAAATACTGGAGTAGTTGCACAGAGGTGCCATCCTAACCTGCCCCCTCATGGCTGAACATGGTATTGAAGCAACTGCACTTTCGTTTCCCCTAAAGTCTTCTCTGGCTCACTCTCGCCATAGGCAGGACCTGGCCCTCTGGCAAACCACATAATAGAGTCCAGCCCTCTCAGGGCCTCAGAGTCTGCCCCTTGAAGGCCAGAAGAAAATATCAAAACAACAAAACCTTTGGCTCAGCTAGGCCTGGATGTTAGCCTCCTCTTTTGCAGGCTAACCCCCTCTGCAATAAACTGTCCCACACCAACTCCAGTTCCTAGGCTTCAATTTCAGCACTCGTGAGCTGGCTCACTCTCCCCTTAGTCAGTTTTCAGGCAAGTTGTGGTTTCTTATAAGCTCCTTGCCCACATCACCATAGGATGCTCTACTACCTCCACCGTCCCCACTGCTGAGCTTCCTTCCTCTTAAATCCAAACCTGCACAGTGTAGCGGGGTGGGGCTGACTGAACGGATCAGACTGGCTCTACAGCCTCTGATCCTTAAAGGGGAAAGCTGACCTGTTACAGGCCCCTAACAACAGTTTGATTATTTGTGTAATTTTAACAGCCTCGTTCTACAATGGGATTATTTTTAGAAGAGGAAAAAAGATGACAAATGTCAAGAAAGTTGCCAGTCTAGCAAACAAAACATGCAGAGCTAAATGATGGTTTTGCCATAAGCCCCGTGTTAGGGGCAACACATTCTTGCATTGCTTCAGGAACAGCCTGGGAAGCAGATTGTGATTCAGAGCCACAATCTACTTCCTGCTTTCTTCCTGCTCCAGGGAAAAAAATATCCTGAACCAGCCAGTAGCGTATATCCTTTGGTGCAAGGGCACAGATGTGATGCCCAGCATATTGGCAGGATAAACTCAATACCCCCTCAGACATACACACCCGCATGAGTGTCAAAGAGTGGCTCTGCACCTGTTAAGTGCCTTGCACAAAAGCGCAGGATCATCCACAATCTAGTCCGTTATTTTTGCTCTTTAAAAGAAAGGGACACAGCGTAAATATCTTTGGCTTTGTTTAATAAGCTTTATTTTCATTTTTTTATTTTGTGAACTCCAAAGTTATGCAAATATCCAATAATTTGGCTCAGAAAATAAAAATTAAAGGGCACACTTAGAATAGTACTAATTCATATACACAAAAGATAATCACTAAATGAAAGGTGATTTTTAACTTCAGAGAATATTAAAGCGTAAAAGATTAGAGAAAGGGTATAGTGCTCTAGAGAACTAGTTGCATGTCAAAAAACTCAATTTTAAGCTAGTGTCCTCTGTTGAGAGCAAACTCTTCTTAGGGGTTAAAATATAGACAGGATGTGAGTTCTATTCCCAGCTCTGCCATGGACTTGATATGTGACGATGGACATGTCAAATCAACGCTGCCTCAGTTTACCCATCTTAAAAACTGCATAAAAATACAGTTTCTTATCTCACTTATAGTATCATGAGATTTAATTTATTAAATGTAAAACATTCTGATATTCTTGGATGAAGGGCACAATAAAAAAAGTGCTGTCTTAGCTTCTGAGCAGTCAGAAAAGATTTGGACTAGAGGAGTGGGGTTTTTTATTTCCTTGTTGGGAGAGAAAGGAGTAGAGCTAGCTAACATGTTCTGTATTCTGAAATGTTGATAGAATGTTGCTAACATCTCAATTTATGATGGCAGGGGGAAAAAAGACAAAAATGTCAACTTTTCTGTAGTTTTTTTGTTTGACCCTGAAAATGAGTGAAGGAGACACACAACAAATCGTATGCTCAGCCTAATTTACTGAGAAGCATATTCACTCCTGAATGGGGATACTTGAGGTAAAAGAAGAATGTAGCACTCATCACCCAGCAGATTCTTTGGCTTCTGCTCAATGCAAGGGAATTGCGGGGAACCTCAGAGATCTGGTTGCACCTGCACCAGTCTAATCAGGTATCAGTTAGAGCAACCTAGGAGCAGCTCCAATTCACACCTTTGATGTAAGAGATCTGAAGAACCAAAGGAATCTTGAACCAATTGACATTCAGTATAGTGACCCTTTGTTCTATCCCACCCCATTTCTGACACATCGCTGGTCTGTCTCAACACTCCTTTTCTCTCCACTGGTATGCCTTCTACACTTGTGTGACACAAAGAGTTACCATAGCACAGGGTCTAGGTCTGTTTTTTTTAACTGCACCCCAAATGCATGTGTCTGGGCTGTCAATCAACATCACCAATCAAACTTCAACAGCAGAAAATCCCTTGAAGGACAGAAAACAGAAACAGGCATTCTATTTCAAGGCTGCTGTTTCTGAATTGTTTTAATTAGCCAATTAAAACAAAAACAAAAAATTCAAGGTGATAATCCTTCATAGAAAAACTGCAATGGGCTATAAGAGATTTTCTGATTACTATTATACATCTAATTTCCAAGAGTAAATTATTAATTGAATACATTTAATTGCATGTTAAATAGAATAAAATTATACAGGAAGCTAATATCTAAAATTGCTGTTCATTTAATCAAATTATTATTAATAATAACAGAATATTACATTTCAACAACTTTGAACAATTCCTGACTTCCTCATGAATTTAGATGCTGAGTTGCATTTCTTGCTGTTAATTACACAATCAGACCAGACTTCCTGCTTGCAGCTTTCAGTAAAATGACAGCACCCACTGCGAGTCACTGCACAGACTCTAGTAACAGAGAGAGCGAGGAAGAATGAGAGGTTTTATAAAAACTGTTCTGATCATTCATTTTAAGATCTAATTTCTTATGTAGTCAATCTTCATTAAGCTATAAAACATCTATTCACCTTAAATAATTCTAATAGAAAAGGCCCAGATTTATATTCTCCTACTAAGGCCCAGTATACACTTACCTTCTGAATTTGACGGCAGTCAACGGGAGATACGCAACTGGCGTAAATCACTTACGTATCTCCCGTTGACTTCGCTGCATCCGCTCCGTGCGCTGTCCACACTGCGCTGCACAGTGTTCCCTTCGACGCAGTGCTACACCACTTACTGGGGTGGTTTTCCTACGTCAATTACTGGATCAACTGAGCGGTCTGTGTAGACCTGCTCAGTTGATCCAGAGCAATCGATCTGACGGCAGTGAATTTGCTGCTGTTAGTGTAGACCCAGCCTAAGTCAAAATCTACTTGAGATACTTAATGCTTATGGAGGCCTAGAATGAAAAGAAAAAAAGTGACCTGCCTGGACCAAATTCATTTCAGGTGTAACGTCACTGAAATGAATGGTATTACATCAATATTAATTTATTTCAAAAAGTCAATAAAGCAACTCATGCACATCTTTCTTGGGATAGCCACAAGCATGAGGAAAGGTTTTTTTCAATATTCTAGATTCTGGTCACTGTAATAGAAGTCTCCCATATCTGAAGAAGCAGAAACTTTCTTCGTAGATGGCTCCTGAATGTGCTCTGCTTCTCTGGCATGCTTCTTCCATGGCACTAAAGCTCCCCTAGGAGCTCTGTTACCATTAGCAGGGTCCTCTTCTCAGCTCTCAGATATATTAATGAAGACAGGTCACTGACACAGAGTAATTCAGATCACTTTGTAAACTGAGGGCAAGCAAACAGTACATGTTTGATTATGGCCAAATGTTTTGTTATATAGCTAGGAATAAAGCAGATGGGGGTGGGAGGAAAATCTATCCTGGGAAGCAGTGACTATGAAAAAGACTTGAGTTCATGGTAGATAACCAGCTGAACGTGAGCTCCCAGGCTGACACTGTAGCCAAGAGGTCTAATGTGTTTGCTGGATGTATAACCAGGTGAATCTCCAGCAAGAGTAAGGAGATAATATTACCTCTGTATTTGACACTGGTATGACCACAACTGGAATATTGTATCCAGTTCTGGTGTACGCAGTTCAAAAAGGTTGTTGATACATTTGAGCAGGTTCTGGGGACAGCCATGAGAAGGATTAAAGGATTAGAAAACATGTCTTACAGACTCAAGGAGCGCAATCTATTCAGTTTAGCAAAGGGACCATTAAGGTGTGATTAGATTACAATCTATAAGTACCTATATGGATAACAAATGGACTCTTCAATTTAGCATACAAAGGTATAACACAATCTGATGGCTGAAAGTTGAAAATAGACAAATTGAGACTGGAAATAAGGCACAAATTGTTAACAGAGAAGATAATCAACTATGGGAACAATTTACCACCATTGGCAATTTTTAAATAAAGATTGGACATTTTTTCCTAGAAGAGATAGTTTAATTCAAACAGGAATTAACTCAGGAAAGTCCTGTGGCCTATGTTACACAGGAGGTCAGATTAGGTGATTATATTATTCACTTCTGATTTATTAATCTTCTTCTTGGATTGCCACACAGAAATCTGGAAGATGATATAGGGAAAATACCCTGGGGAGTGATCATGTCCTTATTCCAATCCTCTGCTCTCCAGTATTAACCTTCGAATTTTCCTGAACACCTTCCACACCAAGCCCCAGCAGAAAGACTTCCAATACGGTCAAGAGGAAGAGACTGGGACCACAGAGACTTACATGGGCTGGGAGAGATCCAGCCTATATGGAAGGACTCTCTGGGCCAATATCTAGTTTAAAAAAATACACCAACAAAGAACGCCACTCAGAAGTAGAATCATAAACTTGGATCTTCTGAAAAATAAGGGAAGGAAGGCCAAAAAGTTATGCTGCCCCTATGCCACAGAGACCTCTGCAGAACATTCATATTTATGTAAATGAATCACAAAATGGCCAGATGTGGCCCTCAAGACTAAAACTTCATGCAATTTTTAAACGAGAAGCATTTTGAGCTTCACCAGACATGTGTAGTCAAGAGACGGTAGTAAAAATGATAAATGTAAGAGCAAGGAGGAGTTGCAGAAATGATTCTCAATAAGATTGTCAGTATTAAAGTACAGCTTCCTCCTCAGTTAAATAACCTGGAAGACAGTTGTCCCTGAAAAGCTTGAAATAATAATCATGGTCTTTAGTATCGGAGAAACTTAATAAATGGATGTCTTAACAAAAGCTACTCTATTACTTTCTGGAGCATGCAAGAGTCACATATGCACTGATTGCAAAGGGAGTTGAAAGGAACTTAATATAAAGAAACATATTTTCCAGGCAGTTTCTTTCCACTTTCTGTTATATGTCCCTTCTGTATTCGCAGAGAGTAATACATTCACAATATATCACCTTTTTGTTTTAAAGCAGATATAGGTACTGAAAAATCTTGTGAGCAGAAAATTATCCTTTTTTTAATCTGTGTACATGTGAGTCATTGTTTGTTTCTTAAAACAAATAAACCTGTTCAGATATTATTGTTGCACCATATGGTAGTTACCTGCAATACCATTACAATTTGGTCTAATCTAGCGTTTTTTTTCATATCACAGTCAATAAAATTCTGCTCCACATTTAAACTTAGCAAAAAGGGGACCCCCTCTGGATCAAAAATTCTCTTGCAAAATTAGAAAAAAAAATAGTGTTTTTAAAAAATATATTGGAATGAGACCCCAACACCTACAGGAGGGGAGGGGGAGAAAAGGAAAATATATGCATTCCTTCAAACAAGTTATTTTTAACAAAAGAAATATTAGAGTACAAAGCTGTATTTAGGTCTCATCACAGAATAGCTACAACCTTCTGAGCAGTGCAAGATGTGTTGATGTAGTTGCTAGCTTTGCTTTCCTTTCAGGGGAAAAGGTCAGCCTATAGCAGAAGGCTCAAAAGGCAGAACAAGATAAGAAATGTTCTAAGGGCCTTATCTAAAATGCATTGAAATCATTGGAATGGGCCTTGGATCAAGCCCCAAGTTGGAGCTGTCAAAGAAGAGAAGATAGCTTGTGAAAAGTTTCTTAGCTTCTGTACACCACAGCTCTTGACTCTTCATCTATTTCTCCTTTCCACTAGGTGGGGTTCCTCCACTGTGGATAGTCAGATGGTCTATCTTGTGTTTTGACAATGGAATTTGATACTAAAAGCTCTTCTCATGCATAAAACTTCAGTTGAAGTCAACAGAAGTTCCACATTGAGGGTTTGCCACATTGAGCCCAGAATCAGCTGGAAGAACTAATGGTTGTGTGAGTTAAATCAGACTATGCAATATCTAAAATAATTAATATAATGTTCCTCCCAGTGTCCATGATTAAATGCTATGCGATTCCTAAAAGCGCTTAGCTGGAGCATTCCTCAGTGTCTGTGACTAATGCCTTGTCTACATTGCCGTGCTAGGTTAACATGAGAAAATACATCAATGTACTTATGTCTACACAGCTTGGTGTCTTCATGATGCTACATCAATGGGAAAGCATCTCCTGTTGACGCTACCTTCCGTTTTTCAGGTGTTGATACCAGACACTTAGTGATCAGGGTGAATACCAGTGAGACATGGTATGCCTGATTTGCAGATCAATAAGGTTTAATGTGCAAGGCTTTCTATAGACATACTAGTTGAATACACAGCCTAAATTTAACTACAATATATCATACTCACTAAGCCTGGAGAGCTAAGCAATTACTTAGAATGCTGTGTACAGGAACGGCTTTCTTCAGGGGCCCCACCAGGGAGTCAGTGGATTCTCTGGTTTGACCGGCAGCACCTTCTGTGGAGTCAGGTGTTGATGGAGCACCCCACCCTTTTGTCTAAGTAGTGACTTCTTATACCCTTCCATAAACAACTTTCACCTAATTACCTCTCTACTCATTATCATATATGCTAATTACCTACATTGGATTTTCACCCTTGACTACATTCCATTCTCACCATTGCAATTGGGGTCATCAAAACAACATCTGGTGATAAGAGGGGCGGTGTAGAAATATGTCCCTTGGCAGTGAAAAAGTGTACCCCCAGATGTTCAGGGTAACTTGTTGTTCCCACCACCATTATCTATGTGCAGCTGCAAACATACGTGTTGTGTATTTCGTTTTGTTATGTTCTGCGGTATGCAGAAACTGAGATATTTGCAAGGTTACTCAGTAGTCCTATTCATCTCTGCCAACTGGAAGATATCATGCCACACGGGTCAGAATAGCTAAGCAAGTAACTAAAGCAATGGTAGGCCTGTCAGACAGTGGTCAGGCAACTCAAATTGCACTGGGCCTCCAACATCGGGGAGGTGGACTAATTCAGTCAACAGGAGAGCACTCGCCCATTGACTGAGCAGGTCTACACTACTTTGTCTTCTACACGACTGTGTCTGAGCACCATAGTTTTGGCTAAGTTCCCCACCCTTTTCCACAACTGAGATGTCATCCATGAAATAGTCACTGGAGCAAGGACTTGAATTTCCCACATCTTAGGTGAATGCTTTAACTACTGGAATGTAGATTCAATCTCACTCTCTTTTTCTACTCTAATGACTATTTATTTATTAAATAAATGGAACAGCTTTATGGGTGAGATGGAGAGAGCCCTGACACAGAATATCCCATCACTCAGTGGTTAGAGCACTCTTGTGCAATGTAGGAGACCAAAGTTCAAATCACTTCTGAACATGATGCAGAGGGAGAACTGACCCCCAATCTCCCACCTCCCATATGAGTGCACTAACCACTGGGGGAAAGTTTATAAGTAGGCTGCTTCCCCTTCTCCAGCGATTTTTTTAATCTAGCCCTTTAAAAATGCCTGAATCAAACATTTCAGGTCAAACCAAAAAAACAGTTATTTGCCCAGCACTACAAAGGACAAGTCCTCTTGCTTGTTAAAGTCTGTGCTTTGGATAAGCAACACCAGTTATAACTCTGGAGGTATCTCTAGATGGCAAGCCCCCTGCCTACCTCTTATTGCCGAATGTTCCTCTTCATATCCATTTGTCTTTCATTTGGTACAAGTGACATTATCGTCAGGCTATATGCTCTAAATGGCTCCTTTTTTTGATTTAATTTAGGATATCAAACTGTCAGCCCTGGGCAGCCCCATATTTTCAGTCCACATCACTTTGATGTTCTTCCCTGCTGAGGATATTGTGGGATGTAGGGGATTCACTGTTCCTACCCAATGATTCTTCCAGCATCACTCCTATAAACCTGATTGCTATCTATGGTGATCAGGCAGGGCAGTCAGACACCTAGGAAAAAAGGAGCCATGCTGAATCCAAAATGACTCTCAGAACCCAGAAGAGCCTGCAGAGCTGCCATGGGCCAGCGGCTTCTTTAGGGCAGAATGGGTCTGAAACTGAAATTAAAACAGAAGCTAGAATGTTCACCATTCAAGTTAATCCTCTTTTAACTGAAGTGGTAGAGCCGCATCCAAAGAGCATTGATAACTATGGAAAGATTCCCAGGGGCTTCAGGTCAGGGTAATAGTGCACTGTTTTTTTTCTTGACAGTGCTGTGAGTTAATGCTTTCTACTTTTAATATTTTTTTCTGGCTTTGGTTGGCTTGCCCTGTCACATCTTCAGAATCCTTTAAAAGGGGTTATTTCTGCAAATCCCTCTCATTCTCTCAAGAAATTGGTGCTCCTTAATTTTAGTCATAGGCTTTCAACTACCAAATAATTCACACGGTGAAATTATTCTCAAGGTCTGCCCTTCTATGTTAATCCTGCATACTTGGAAGCTTTCACTTCATGCAATTCACTGAACAGCTGTAATGCTGGAAGGTACATTTAGTCAGAAGTGCAAAATAAATAAATAGCAACCAACCAGCCAAACAAAATCTTTGATTATGATGTTAATGTCAATATGACAGATAGATTTTGGAAGAAAATTAAGCATTGATAGTGTATCTCCACTGCCTTATTTTTAATATGCCTCTTTCTTTATCTTAGTTAAAAAAATAAGCATGCTTATTGCTTTTGTAGGAGAGCTATGAATTATTTAACCAAGGAATAATTGTAGGAGACATTGTAGGGAAAACTGTCCATGAATCCAGCAAAAATGCATGTCCACCTTCCATCAGACACACAATCATTAATTTTAATGAGACAGGAGAATAAGCAGTTTGTCAGAAGCAGAATGTATCTACTTCTCAAAAACCTGCATTGTAATCTTTGGGAATTTTATTAGTGTTCCTAATCAATAGTGGAGACTGTAGTCAATATTAGTAGACCTCATAATCATCATTAATTGAAATCTCTCATCCTGCAGTTTGCATAACAAAGCAGCTAGTGCCTTAATGAAGAAAGAAATTTCATTCAATGTTACAGCTTCCTGACCTCCTGCAATGTTCTCATGGGCTAATGTGACTGAAAGAAGTGGTCCAGACACTGTGCTTTAAGCCCCTCTCGCGTCCCCAAGGCCACCCACAAACACACTCACTCTTACTTTAGGGTATTATAGTGCAGATTACTGGCCTGCTTGAACAATTCCTTGAAAATAAGGATCCAAATCAAACAGAAATATCAGTGGAAGAGAGCTATATAATACAATGTAGAGGGGGGAAATAGTCTGGTTTACACAGAATTAAAAGGAAATATTCTTAAAATGGTGCCATGCAGGTGGCAAAGTTGTTAACATGTATAAAATATTTGAGATGAAAGTTCAAAATCCTGATTTTAAAGTATACACTAATTTAACAAAGAAAACTTTAGGAGTTAAGCATTTGAAAAAATGGCATAGCTAAAACTTTATAAAAATCCTTGGATAGTGGTAAGTTTGAAAACTAAGATGATTGCAACTCACAATTGTTCTGTCTTGCAATATGATACCATCTGCAGAAAAGTATCTGAAGAAACCATGAGATAACAATTTTAGTACTGTAATGAGCAAGGCCATCAGGAAATTGCTGGGAAAATTGTGGGATTAAGTCCCATTTGCTGCAGAAAATTGCAGAGAAATTGCAGAGAAAATGTAGGCAGATATTGGCAGAGATATTTATTGTTTCCACAAATTAGTCTTTTTTAAAATATCTGGCAAAAAGAACATTTACTGATTATAAAATACTGAAAAACAAACTTATCCTAAACTTATACTAAAGGGAATTTCTCCTTCTCAGCACATCCTGCTTGGAATGCAGTTAAAGAAAATGCTTGGAATAGGCCAGTTTCACTTAAATCTTTGTTTTCTTCTGCCATTAATATAATGGGGACAAAAATGGCTTTATCCCCCACCATGCCCCAGTTATCAATCAATCAATTATAATCAATCATTATAGCACCTAGAACCCCATGACCAGGACCATAGTGTGCTAGTCACTGTACATAAACAGAATTAAAGGACAATGCCTGCACTTTTTTCTTACCCTCATCTTTCTTCTTTTCCTGTCTTCCCATTATATCCTGCCCTCCCCCTTTGTGGAACTCATCCCATCATTCTCTCTTTTCTGTCCCTCTGTCATCCTTTCTTCTCCTTCTTTCTCACTGTCTTTCTCACATCTCTTTCTTCACTTCATATGTGCAAAGCAGTACTGTTATTAGCCTCCCTTCCTATCATTCTGCTACTTTTTCCCAACTGATTCTGTTAATATTGTCTTCCTCTTGAAGTAAGATCCAAGATGGTATCACGGTGAAGCAGCAGACAGATTTTGCATGGTTCACTCAGGAATGTACTGCATACCACTACATTTCCATTTTCAGTTGGCTATTGGAAATCTATAGGTTTAATGCTTAGCTGTACATTAAAATTAATCCCCAAGAAGACACTCAACAGACACAGGAGGATGGTTCACATCTGATTCAACATATGCCCACAGCTCTCAGTGGACTTTGGATCAGGCTTTTAGTGCAGTTACTGTTTCCTCCAACATCTATTAAAATATATTGTAAACAAGTAGATGAGGAAAAATGAGAACAAAATGATGATGACAATCTCAGTCCCTCATTGAGGTTTCTTGGCTCTCTCTACTTAGTAACCCTTGCTTTGGAAAAAAGAGCCCTGTGCTTTGTGAATGAACGATTTGGCCTTCTTGACTCTTCAGAGATGGCATGCCGTGCATCTTGATGGGCAGTTTCTTGAAGCACTTGTTTAGTTTTAGGGAGGAGAAACAAGCTGACAGTGGCTCAAATACCCATTAAACAAGGAAACAGCTGAAAACCGGAAAATTGCAGCATCTACCCTAGTGACAATGGTAATGAGAATGGGTTAATTCCCTACCACATCCAATTCTTTCATAATCTGCCAGAGCAAACAAGATGATTTAATCCACTTCCCTTGCAATCTTTAGTTTTGAGAATGAATTCAGTTCTTCAAGTTTTGTTTTTTCCCCCTTTACATTACAATTTTGGTCAAAAAAATTAGGTGAGTTAAAATTGCTATGGCTGATAGGTCTCTGAATGAAGAAAGCAGGGTGTTGAACTGAACTGGGGATGTGGTTTTTTGCATTAAGAAAACTGATTAATGTTATTATAAGTTCCCAGACTAAACAGTAGGCAGTAAATACGATTGTCTTGCATGCCAAGTATTGTTCAATTCATAGCTCTTTCACTGGTGGGCCCAATGGTCATGGATGCAAATATGAAAGCAGGACTCCAATTCCTACCCACTGCTTATCCTACAGTGGAATACAAGGAAAGTTTCTGGATCTACTAATAAATGTTAATAGACCAGATTGAAAGCTTTCCATTAAAACAAGTTTTCAAAGGAAAAATAGGTTTTTAACTAATTTATATCTTTTGCTCAAAGTATCTGCTTTCTGCACAAAATTGATATTTTTTGTCAAAAAACCAAATGTTCCAAAACTGAAATATTTCATTTTAAAATTGAAATATTTTTATTTGGAAATGCATCCACTGTAGCTTGTGGGAATGGAATTGTTGCCTCATATCTCTGTTCTCCTTTCTGGGCCAGGCACCCTCTCTGCACTACATCTCCCATGATTCATCTGGGCCATGGATGAAGCTCTTCTGTCAAAGAGGGAGACCACGGTGTATTATGGGGGATGTAGTCTAGCCAGAGAGACTGGTCTGTAAAGGAGAATGAGAGCAGGATGCACTACAACTTCCCTGAATATCTGTGGCAGCATTTCTAAATCAAAATATTTTGGTTTTTGGACAAAATATTTTGATTTTCAACTGACTTTTAAAAAAAAAATTAGCCAAAAAAAGTTCAGTATTCAAAGTTTTGTTGAAAAAGTCTAAATTTTCCATGGAAAAAAGAAAAGATTGTTGAGAGAGGGGAAAGGTACTATGAGCAGGAAAAAGTACTAAAAGGCTGTGTGAGCTTGAGTTTTTTAAGAGAGTGTTATGAAGGGACTATAGCAGACTCCTTTAGTTCACTACTGCCTACTTACAGTGATCACCCTATCAACTTTAATGTTACCCCATCATCCTACCCCAAGAACAAGGAGAAATTCTGAAACAACCATTACACAGATTTATTAGTATTTAAGGATGTAAGATACTAACATTTTTGTGACCTCTGTGAGATAGGATTGCATGATGGATGGGAAAAAGTTACCTCGGAGATTCTGGGGCAGAGTTAAGGTTTTTTGGCTACATTTGAGTATTCTTAAATATTCTGGAGGAACATGGATAATTTTGTTTTTACATAAACTGTAGTCTTAAATTGAAACTATCAAATGTCATAAAATTTGGATTTATTGAGAAAATAAAAATGTGTTAACACAGGAAAATGAAAATTTCCCATAACCTTAAATCCAGGTTCATCAGGTATTTTGCCTTATACGTATTGTGGCAAGCTGTCAACTTCCCCCTGATGGGTCTCGCACTTTACCTCCTCCTTCTATGGTCAGGACACCCCCAGCTACCTTGCCTCCCCTGGCTGTAGTGGAGCTCTGTCTCTTGATCTGCGAGAGAACCTTCTCCTGCAGCTGCCCCAGACCTTCTGACAGCCCTTACTGCAAATGTTCCCTCCCCTTCCTTTAGGGAAGGCAGGGTGTAAATACCCCTGATCCCGCCCTTCGTTGGGTCCAGGTGCTGTTAATTGCCCTGCTGTGTTTTTCCCTCTGCCTACTAGGCAGAGGGTTTTTAACCCTTTCAGGCCCTCATACCAGCATTGGTATACTCTTCTGTAGCCCTCTGGCCTGACTTTACCACAGTATGTTTAACTTTATGCACCATATATTGAAGACTTTTTTCAACACATGGTGCATAAAGTTAAACATATGTGTAAGTCTTCACAGGATTTTGATTTAAGTATAAAACAAGACTCAATAAGAGGATACACGACATAGACAAGGGGAGCATCAGGTAACAATGAGACAATTCTGACTAGTGTAATAAATAGTGGTCATCACATTGCCAACCACTTTTACTCTGACCTTCTTATGCATATCCCTCTTCTCCTTTCAGACTTTCAGGCCAGCTGTTACACTACCACAGATTTATTCCATGGTGTCAGTAATCTGTAGGTAAAGTTAAATAACCTATATGTACAAAATTCATCTTCTCAGAACTGGTTTTCCTCTCTTGCCTTTCCCTCAGTTTACTCACCCTGCTTTCCATTATGCGTCATCCCAGCTTTAGTCTTTACAATGCAAGATTTTGCTTCCTTGTGCAAGACACCCAGGCGCAGAATTTGTCCCTGGTTTAAGGTTTGTGATTTTTAGCAGAGCACTTTAAGAAATTATTTGATTTAGTTGGGGTTGGTTTTGCTTTGAGCGGAGAGTTGGACTAGATCCTGTATTTTATATCTATTCTATTATGAAAATACCAAAATTTGGTAGAAAGGGGCATGTGTCATTCATATAGTTTCTGGAGAGATATTTTTTAAAGATCCTTTCCCTACTCTACTTTAAAAATCAATTAATGGTGCTCTGACTTTCACTCTTGGATCAAAGTTATGTTGGTACAGAATCAGGATTTCTGACTATAGTTTTACATTTTAAAAAAATCTACTAAAAATTCAGAAATGTATTTATTTCGCTTTAAAAATAAACCCTGCAACATTGTTTTTAAAAAGACCAGGAAAGCACAGCATGTAACTGAGTTTATGGCTGTGTTCCTCCAAGCAGAGAATGTGAATGGTAGCTATGAATGTGCATTCATCAGTCGTGTGCCGAGTGACAAAGGTATCCAGTGTTGGAAGCAGAAACTGTATTTTGCTGCAAGAAAAAAAAAAAAAAGAGGCGGCATCTTTTCATTGATTTTGCAGCAGAGAAATGACATATTTAAAACATTCAGTCAGAAATATTGTCCATGCTTTTTTCATATCACACTGTTATTATCATGGTTTGAAAAATAAAAAAGGCCTAGGGGAAAATAGGAATTAAAAAAAAAGTTATAGGGAGATAGAATGGCTCAGGGAAGGATTGAGAATTGGTCACCAATTTGAATCTGTACCAACTCATCGGTGTCCCACACTTACTTCTAGTTGATGGTAGTTTTGTGACTTATGTAGAAGGAGCTGGTGGTATCAGTCCCATTTCCAGGAATCTGTTGTCCCAACTGGCATCAGCTAATACCAACACTAATCAGACCAAAGACTGGAAAGGCATGAGACTTCTGCTTTCCTCATGCTCCCAAGAGGACTGGAGACACCATGACAGCACTTGTGAAAGAAAGCAAGAGAATCTGATGATGTTCAATCTACTTGGCTGAAAATCTCATAGTGCAGAATGGCTGGGCTTTTAAAGGCCTCCTTCTCACAGTACTCCCATCCCACAAAATGTATACCAAGGCAAATGGGAGCAAAGGGGAAAACACTTACCAGCAGCATCATGGGATTGTTGGGGCCAGGTTTTCTCTGTTATTTTGTATTTCAGAGTCCATGGCAGCCCGCAGAATTACTGAAGACAATCTTTATAGGATTGGAGCGTGAATGTTATAGGGACCAGATTTACTTACTTTGAGATCAAAAGGATCAGGAAGTTACCCTCAGTGTAAATCAGGAAATGTATAGATCACCAGCAAACCTTGACCCAGCAAAGATTAAATACGGGGAATGAGGTAAAGAGCACACTTTCCCAGGTCCCTATCCTTCCAAAATACTAATTTAGAAATGGGAGAGTGCATGAAAGGATTCTAACCATTTTGGCTCTACTAGATTACCCATAGATTACCCCCTTTCCAACAAAGGGAAAGAATAAGGAATGGGTCAGTCAAAAGCCCCATAGTGCAGAACCGTTAAATGTTTTTCCTACGCCCATTACAGTAAAATCATTTGTATATTATGATAGACTTGGATCAATATTTTAGTAAATGCAGGAAAGAGATTAAACAACTTTATTGAGATGGAAATCTACAGCAGGGTGTAGTGGGGTATACCCTGGCCTTTGAGGCAATCTGCTGGAGGCCTCGCAGTCCTACAATACCCTGCCTCAAAAAAGGAGCAGTTAAGGTGGGTCCTCCAGGGTTGCCTATAAAGGCTGTAGGGAAGCAGACAATCAGAGCACATCAAACTCAGGTAAAAGGAGCTGCAGGGGGGGACTAGGTCAGTTTCTGGCTAGGACCAAAAGGATGAGAAAGGACTGGCAGGCTGTGAAACTCTCCAGGTGAGGCGACCTAAGAGAGACCGTGCTCCAGCAGGGAACAGACAGAGAACCCAAGAACCATAACCCTGAGGTAAGGGTGAAGAGGAAGGGGCTATGTAGAAAGTGGTCTAGGGAATAGCAGTAGCAACTCTTAAGGGAAGCATCATGTGGCTGCTATTTGTCAGGTCCCTGAGTTGGGACCTGGAGTGGTGAGCAGGCTGGGTCCTCCCACCTCAAGAAGGGGACATGTTTTGTGTAGAAGCCCAAGCACGGGACAGGAATTTAAAGGGCTCAAGGATGGGGCTGAAGACCCTGCAGAGGGCTAAAGACTTTAAGAAGGGCACAAGGACAGGTCCTGTTGGACCTTTTAGCCCTGGAGGGGTTTGTTTGTCCATATTGACTATGTGTGATTTGGCTGGAGGGCTGGGTCATTGAAGACCAATCTAGTGAGATTAACAGCCAAAAGGGGGCACTGGGAGGAGAGAGAGAGAGAACAGGTTCACACCCAACTGAGAGGAGGTGTTCACGAACAGTGAGTGTCCCTCACCACAAAGGATTACACAGCTGCTGCAGATACCAGGAGTCTGATCCTTCTCTCCTGGTGGTGTAAAATCAAGAGTATTTCCATTGGAACGAAAGGACTGTAAGACCAGTGTGAGAGCAGAATGAATTCCATGTACATGTAACTCATTATTAATTTCACTTAATAGTGCCTGTGACCTTAACAGGCCATTAACAGCAGACATGTGAGCCCTGTGTTTAAGAGGAATTGTTATTAATACATAAATAGATGGCTTCCTTGTGTTGCAAAGAAGTCAGGAACAGGCAAACTCTATGAGTGAGAACTTTCACAACCGAACATTAGTTGGAATAATACTTGATTAGAAAGAATTTGAAGAGAAAGAATGAGACTGGAAAATAGGAAAGATCTGTTTTCTGGAGTTAGCTTCATAGTGCTCAAGGCCAGAAGGGACCACAAGATCATCTAGGCCTGGTCTACACTGCCATCAAAATTCATCAGCAGTCAATGGGAATCATGCAAGCTATGCAGGGTAGCTTGCGTAACTCCTGTCAACTTCGTAACTTCCCTTTATCACACTGTCTCCACTGTGCTGCACCAACGGGAAATGCATTTCTGTCGATGCAGTGCTATGCTTTTTGGGGAGGTGGTTTTATTAGATCAACATCTGGATTGGTTGAGTGTGTCTTCACTGCCACTCAATCAAACAGGAAAAATCGATCTGATGGAGGCAAATTTGCTACCGTCAGTGTGTACGTAGGCTTAGTCTGACTTCCTGTATATCACAGATGACAAACACCATACAGCACTCTCTAACCCAACAATCAACTTAGACCAAAGTTTTACAGCCCACAGGAGACTAAACTATTATGTGCCACGTGCAAAGAATAGGAGGGATGGAGGTGCACCAGTGCTCAAGGCCCCCGCAGCAGCGGGGAAATGATTAATTGTGATATACAATTCTAGTGAGTGACCCACACCCACATGCTGCAGAGGAAGGCAAAAAAAAACCCAAAGTCACTGACAATCTGAGGTGGGGGAAAACTCCTTTCCAACCCCACAAAGGGCGATCAGTTACACCCTGAGCATGTGAGCAAGAACCAGACAGCCAAGCACCTGAGAGACAGAATGCTCGATGCCACCTCAGAATATTGGCTCTCCCCCAGTCTCTCAGCTCCGGCTGTGGCCATCCTTGATCCTTCAGAGGAAGGAGATTAAAAAAAACCCTGTCATAATACATGGGAAGTGACAAGCAGAAGGTGGAAATCCCTTTCTGACCCCTGCTACTGACAGCTATAACCCTGAAGCATGAGGGTCATGAAAGAAAGACATAAACTGGAAGTGAACCCCACGGCTGTTAGGCTTTGCTCCCATCATCGCAAGCAACCCCAACACACAATTATACTCATAAATTTGTCCAGCTTTCTCTTAAAATTAATTTAGTTGTTTGCTCGCACAACTCCTGTTGGGAGGCTGTCCCAGAACCTTAGTTAGAAATCTCTCCAGTAAATTAAAAAGGGGATTTTGTTTTTGCCACTTAGGGTATGTCTACATTGTGGTATGAAGTCGATTTAATTTCAGTCGACTTTCACGTGCCGAACTTATGAAGTTGGAGGGGTGTGATCACACCACGTGCATTGCATTAGGGGTTTGTGTCCCCACCAGCCGTGCTTGCATCAATAATCAGAGCAGTGCACTGTGGGTAGCTATCCCACAGTGCACTTACCTGCAGTGCCTTTTGGGAAGGTTGTCTTCCTCCCATGATACAACATGCTCCCTCCCCTCCCCTTGTCCAAAACAAAGAGATGAACGTTTTTTTGTGCCATTTTTCTGCACCATCTCTGGAGAGGCATGGAGCCTGCTCGGTTGTGCACTATCATTGTGAGCATCACAAACACCTCAAGACTTATTCTGCAGTGTTTCCAAGGCCGAGACAGGAGCTGCAGCACAGAAAATTGCAATGTTACTGAAGCTGTCCTGCTACAAGTCATAGAGCGAAACAATTTCCGTTTGCTGCAGGCTGTCACACAACATCTTCAGTTGGTGGAATGCCAGTTCTGGTCTCAGAAGGCAAGCACAGACCAGTGGGATCACATTGTTATAAAGATGTTGGATGATGATCAGTGGCTGCAGAACTTTCGTATGCGAAAGGCCACTTTCATTGAACTTTGCACAGAGCTGTCCCCACCCCTGAAGTGCATAAATATTCGCTTGAGACCTGCTCTGACAGTGGAGAAGCAAGTGGCCATCACTCTGTGGAAGCTAGAAACCCCAGACTGCTATCGGTCAGTTGGGAATCAATTTGAAGTCAGTAAATCCACCATGGGAGCTGTTGTGATGCAAGTGTGCTGGGCCATTAATAGAATTCTGCTAAGAAAGGTAGTGACTTCAGGAAATGTGCAGGACATAGTGGATGGGTTTGCAGCAGTGGAGTTCCCAAACTGTGGCAAGGCGATAGATGGCACGCATATCCCTATCTTAGCGCCAAAGCATCTTGCCACAAAGTACATAAAATGAAAGGGATACTTCTCAATGGTGTTGCAGGCACTTGTGGATCATGGGGGACATTTCAGTGTGGGGTGGTCTGGACAGGTGCATGACACAGGCATCTTTAGGAACTCAGGTCTGTTAAAAAAGATGTGGGCGGGCACTTTCTTCCTTGACCAAAAAATAAATATTGGCAATGTTGAAATGCCAGTAGTGATCCTGGGGGATCCTGCCTATCCCTTTCTCCACTGGCTAATGAAGCCTTATACTGGGCACCTGAACAGTGGGAAGGAGCATTTCAATGATTCGCTCAGCAAATACAGAATAGTGGTGGAATGTGCATTTGGCCACTTAGAGGTAAGATGGCACAGTTTGCTCACTAGGTTAGACCTCAGTGAACGCAACAGCCCCACTGTTATCTCTGCCTGCTGTGTGTTCCATAATGTGTGTGAAACAAAGGGGGAAAAGTTCCTACAGGGTTGGCTCATGGAGGCTGATAAGCTGGCTGCAAATTTTGAGTAGCCAGATTCCAGTGTTACATTGAAAGCCAACTGCAGAGTGCTACACCTCAGGGAAGCACTGAAGACCGATTTTTGCAATGAACCGCAGTAATGTACATCTCAGAGCTGTGTCCCTTCCCATCTCCCACCCTTGCACCATCGGTCCCCTCCCATTCCCACCAACAATCAATAAATAAAGAGTAACGTTTTTTAAAGCAGTACAGTTTTATTGGTGACCCATTACAGTGTGGGGAAAGGAAGATAATTTAACATTTTCATAAGGCTGCTTGGCCATCTAGAGCAAAGTGTGACTGTGCAAACAGCAAAGCATGCACGGTCCCAGTTCTTAAAGGGGCCATCGCCTCTTTCTGCTCCCCTCCACCGATGTGGAGTGGGACATGTACTGCACCCTGCTTAACCTACTCTTAGAGCATTTGGGGGTAGGAGCAGCTTGTTTGAACATTTTGGAGGGGCTTCAGAAGGAGACTGTCCTGCTGCTGCTCTTCCTGGAGTTCTACCAGATGCCTTAGCATATCAGACTGATCCCTCATAAGACGCAATATTTCTTGTTGCATTGCCCGCTCCTGCTCCTGTGCTGATTTTCGGTTTTCCATGTCCATGTTTAGTTTCTCTGACAATTACATCTTCCAGGCTCTGAGCTCTTTGGCAGCAGCCCTGGAGGCGTTCAGTAGTTCATTGAACATGTCATCCCAAATTGGGTTTTTTTCGCTTTCTAATCTGGGAAAGACACTCTGCAGGAGTAGAAGCTGGGGTGAAGGCCAAGGTATCCACTGTAAGGCAAGCAAAGCACAAAGTTTCCATTTTTAGCTGGCCCCATGGACGAAAAGAAATGTTACAATGTAAAAAGAACTCCCTTTCATATTCACAAGGCAAAGCCAAATCTGCATACCAATCACTACCTATTGCATGTGTAGGAGTGGCATTCCAGCCATGGTAAGTAAGGTGCCTTTGCATCTATTATAGGAAGTCTCTATAGCACTAAATTCCCCAATACATACTTAACTAGGGAGAAGGATCATTGGGCTCCCCTTTACCATCCCAAAGATGGGAGGAGGTGGTCCAAAGGGATTTGAGGAGGGTTTGGGTGAAGTGTCGCTGGAGAAAACATAGGGGCACTCATTCCCAGATCCCTAATACTCATGCCAGCAATATCATGGCTAGGAATTGTCTGTGTTGGGGCCCAGGACACCATCCACAAGAGGGGAATAACACGCAGTAACTATGATGGTCGGGTACTTGCGCCATCTTCCCTAGGTGCCCATGTGTGATATCAGTCTCCTGACGGTAACGCAGGCAGAAAAGGAAGATTTGCTCCAAGCATCAGGTACAAGCCTGTCCCTTATGCTGTTATGCTTTATTCTGCAATGATGTCATTTAATAGCAAAGTGGTGGGGAAAGGTGTCCTACAGTGGCAGAAAAAATGAGTCTGCCCTCCCCAGAAACCTTCTACAAAGGATTGCAGAGTACCTATGTGAAAGTTTCCTGGAGATATTGATGAAGGATTCTCAGAGCATCCCTGTGCATATAAATAGTCTGGTCCGGGGGTAACCCTTTGCTTCAGTGGACCAACTCCCAGGAAGGCCAACCCCACAAAAACACAAACTCACAAACTTACCACAAATAAGAAGCTGGATTGGTGACATAACCAAGGAAATACAATTTGCTATACACACTTATCATATATGCCTTCCCCGGCATCTCGGTTAGTAATGCTGTCCAGTGTCTGGCTGGGCTGCTGTGGGGTAACAAACAGGTCCTGGCTTTCAGGGAGAATGGATACCCTGCTCGCCTGCCCCCTGTTCTCCTCATGTCCTCGTCCACAGAGTCCTCCTCATTCACCTTGGACTTTATTCTTCAGAGGTATCCATGTTTCATGGTGGCACAGTGGTGCGGTCACGGCTGAGAATTGGATGCAGCTCCTCATAAAAGCAGCATGCCTTTGTTGACAAGCTAAAATGACTGTTTGCCTCCCTAGTTTTCTGATATACCTACCTCAGCTCTTTGAGGCACTGCTATGCATCCCTGTTGTGGCACTGCTATGCATCCCTGTTGTGGCCCTTCACCATACCATGTTATATCTTCTCATAGATATCTAAATTTCTTTTGCTGGCTTGGAGCTGAGGCAGAACAGACTCTTTGCACCACAGGCTGATGAGATCCAAGACCTCAGGTCGACTCCAGGCTGGAGTGCGTTTGGGGTGTGCAGTCACCATGAGCAGTTCAGCTATAAAGCTCTCTCCATGCTGACCAAACAGGAAATGAGAATTCAAAATTTCCTATGGCTTCAGGGGAGGGGCTGTTTCCTGTGCACATAGCTGTGGTGCAGCAGAGTGTGAATGTCCAGAACGGTCAACACAGAGCATTATGGGATACCTCCTGAGGCCAATGACCTTGATTTACGTTGCTCTCTGCCTTCTCTGATGCTCATTCGACCCATAGAATTCTATTTCAGTGCTGCACCACTTGTGGAGGTGGTTTTATTAAGTTGAATTTTACCACAATTTAGATCAGCAGAATTGACATGCCAGTGGATACATATACTTTATGTCGTCGACGTAAGCCACATTATGGCATACTCAGGCATCTAGTCCCTCCTGCCACTTGTGCTAACGGAGCTACACTTCTATTTTTAGCACAGTAACTCTGATAAAGCCAGCCTGTGTATTTCTACTCAAGCTCCAGCTTGAGCTCAGACCTACCCTTAAGTTACCCTGAGGTAAAACACACCTTTTAGTAGTGAAGACAAGGCCAGAGGATGCATAATTCTCTCAAGAGACACTCAGGAAGGTATAGATAACTGTTGAGGTACAAAGTTGTGGGACTAGAGAATATAGTCTACCTCCTCAGACAGAGCTGCAGAAGGGCTGATGTCTGATATTGTGGACACAGGGAAACCTACCTAGGTTACTGTGCAGTAGTACAACTGACAGGTATTGTATAATAGTACTTTGCTCTTATATTGCCTTGCAGCTGAGTAACACAAGTGTGTTTTACAATTATTAATTACACCTCAACATCCTTGTGAGATAGTTAACAGCATCCTTATTTTACACATGGGGAAACTGAGGGATAGAGACATTAGATATATTCCCTAAGGTCAAGGAGTGAAGGAATCCAGAACTCCCCATGTCATCATCCATGGAAGATTGTAGCATTTAATTAGGGTTTCACTTTGTACCACAACACAGGAGACCGCAAGTTCTTTTGTTACCTGTCCCTGTTTCTCTCTTCCTGGATTGCTGAGTGCTTGTAGTTTTGCAAAAGCAGGACTTCTAGCACCAGAAGGGTAAGGAACACCTAGCAGCCAATTAAATGACAGACTTCAAAAAGGCAGGCTAATCCAGTGCCTTGTCCATAAAGATGATCATGACTCCCAGAATGAAAGTAAGAAAATACGAAGAGACTCTCAGAGTCTTCCTAATGAAGTAATTCGGAATTCAACAAAATGGAGGAAAACCCAAATTGTTTGTGTACAGCTAAAATAAAACATTATCTTCTGTAGAAATACAGTTGTAACTTAATATCACTATTAAAATTGTATTTATATTCTCTGTCACCTCAGTCAGCCAGCTAATTCATGGGTGCTAACTCCTATTGAAATCCTGCTGGAATTATACCTTGACACTTGAAACATTTTTACCATTAGAATAAATAATCTGTTACATACCCCTTTGTGAAAAGAGAGGTGAGAAAAAGCCACACAATTTTAAAAGAAGATTCTCTCAGCTCCATTGTATTCTAATCACATGTTGTGAGCATTGCCAACTGATTATCAATGCTGAAGTCCATTATTTTCCTTGATTCAGCTCAGGTTGCAAATTCTCATCATAGTCAATTAATGGATATTACCTTGTGTGATAGGGAATGTGAGCAGGCTGACTCCTTTCCTTAGCCCCACCAGAGCACCCATCTTAGGGCCTGACCCAGAGCCTAGGAAACAATGGGAGCCTTTTCACTGACTTGAACCACGTTGGGATCAGGTCCTTAGTGCTAGACTCACAAGCAGAATTTAGGTGCCTAACTGCCAACATTTAGGCATCACTGGCACTCACAGAAATTCCTGCTCAACTGTCATCTACCTCTGTATGTTCCTAACATCCCTAGGCATCTAAATATCTGCTGGTGGGCACACACTCAACTGCCTAAATCCTGACACTGCCAAGCATCTTGGTGCCTAATTCATGGCCAAGCCTTTGTGGGACTCATGAACTAGGCATTCCTCCACCTATCTTCCCTGCAGGGCTCAATTCAGTAGGCATGCTCAGATGCTGCCTAATAGACAAAAGACAGCTGGAGGAAGATGAGAGGGTGGTGACACCCTTATATCCACTAGCCCATTGTCAGGGCACTCACTAGGGCTGTGGGAAACCCAGATTCAGTTTCTCTCGCTTCCTGATGTGGAGCATGAACTTGAACCCAAGGTTGTCCACTGCTCAAGTGAGTGCCCCAACCCCTTAGATGCATCTGTCTCAATCTCACTTCTTGAAGCTGTTCCAATTTGTATAAAATAATTAAATAGTCTTTGGACCAGGGACTGGAACCTGGCTCTCCCAAATGAATGCCCTAATGAATAAGACATTCAAAAGCACAGTGACTGTTGGTTTCACCCACATAGTTGTTACTGGGGCATTTCATGCACTGGATGAGGTACACCACATGTTGTGGTAAGCATGTGTATTAGGATCACCCCAAATACTCGAAGAAATTTGTTATCTACAGCAAGGCACTCAGAAACCACAGAATACGCTCTGAGGAGAAAGTCCAGGATATACACATTAAAACACACAAAATCACCTCACCAAACAAAGACACTCCACCAGAGAAGTAGATCACATCATGGAACAGGCCCACCCAAAACCCCCAAGAGAACCTGCTTCAATACAGAAATAAACCCCCTCAATCACACATCCCTTATCACCTACCACCCCATACTGAAAGCCACACAGGATATCATCAAACAACTACAACCCAATACTCAATGGGGACCCCGTCCTGAAAGAAATCTTTCCTGAATGCCCTTTTCTGGCCTTCAAACAACCTCCCAGTATCTCTAAGCTCATCATCAAAAGCCAGTTCCTCACAGAACAGGACACACCAACTCAAAGCAGCACCAGGCCCTGCCAGAACAACAGATGCAAAACCTTACAGACATGTCTCCATTGCTACAATGATCAACATACCTTTTAAGATCCATAGGTATTACACATGCCTATCACAACATGTGGTGCACCTCATCCACTGCACTAAATGCCCCAATAACAACTACGTGGGTGAAACCAGACCATCACTACGCTCTCAAATGAACTTGCACAGGAAAAATGATAAAAAACAAAACCACCATATCACCTGTGGGTGAACACCTTTCACAAAGTGATCACTCTATATCTGATTTCTCAGTCCTCATTCTCAAAGGAAACCTGCACAACACTTTCAAAAGACGAGCCTCAGAGTTTAAATTCATAACTTGGCTAGAGACTCAAAATCACGGATGGAGACACTCAGACAACATTCTATAACATTCTATAACCCACTAACAATCCCTCTGCTGCCTTTTCCCCCTATGACCAGAGGGGTGTAAACATGCTGCTTCATCTTAAATGATCCTTTAATATGTGTGTTAACTACTGATGCAACACAATCTGTTCCACCTTGTATATAGCTGTGACACTCTGAGTACATTTCCCATACCTGAAGAAGAACTTTGTGTAACTCAAAGGCTTGTCTGTCTTGCCCAGTGAGGTTGGTCCAATAAAAGATATTACCTCACCCAACTCGTTCCTCTTACACTTGGCAGGGTGGCTGCTGGTTGATTTCAACATACATTTCTAGCACTTTGAAATTACAGCAATAAATGAGTGAATAGTACAAAGAAATCTGTGCAGAAAATGAAACCAATCAGACTTTAATTCCCCATTTCACTGTCTCAGAAAAACTCTTCAAGCTATAGCGTTATTAAAGAAATCAAAGAACCATAATAATGTTCTATAGTTCCTTGAACAGCTCTTTGTAAGTGACTAGTAAAGACTTCAAACAACCACACATCATTATTATTCATTATTTAGATTTCAGTAGAGCCCACAATGTGCTACATACTTCCCAAACACAGATGAAGATAGAGTGAAGAGACTAAATAAGACAAAGACAGAGCAAGAGTTGGGGTAAAGGAGACAATGTATTAGCCAAGTGATTTGTTCTCCATCCCCTCCAGATATCCTGATGTCCCCTCTTTTTCCTGCACCAATTCCCAGCTTCAATTTTGGTGTCTTGTTGGCCCCAGCATTTAGCCTCTTCCCTTCAGCTCCAGTTCACTCATGAGATAAATAAGTAAAATAGATAAATAACATGATCCAAACCCCACTGAAATAAATGAGAGCTTTTCCATTGACTTCAATGGGATTTATTTCAGGACTTAGTTTCTTGTAGGCATCATGGAAGGAGTGGTTCTTCAGAAAGGATTTGAAAGAGGAGAAGGAAGTAGCTTTATGCATCAGATCTAGAAGGGCATTCCATGCATGATAGTGGTATCTGGAAGAGAGAAGTTTGTGGGAGAGGCAGATAAAAGGAACAATGTGGTTGGCACTCTTTATGAGAATAGAGAAGCAGAAACAACACCATAAAGAAAAGAGATGAGCTACCCCATTCTTTTAAAATACATTCTCAGTAACACCATGGTAAAACTGGACTTAGTCTGGTGATTTCAGTGGAGTTATTCTGCCTTTACACCAGTGACTGTGTCCCATTATTGCTAAAAAGGTTTTTTTTTAAATTATTATTGACATGGACTTTGTTTATCTTGCAATATCTCAGTGTGATAGTATTTTCTTAACAGTTATTAGTACCACATTAACCAATACTTTGGAGGACATCTGCATCACGCAGCAGCTTGCAACATGTATTTCAGTGATCTTCATAATTAGGTTCACTGTTAGTTTCAATTCATCCTTCGATAAATCTAAATCCATTAGTCAGGATCAACTCTTATCTATAGATTTTGGAATGTCATTTCTTGGAACATAATCACTTTCCAAAACATCTGCCAAATAAAGCAGGGAATATGTGTGTGCCTGGGGGGAGGGGCAACAAATAAAGCGTGAGCCTTGTCTAAAGCACTGAACTTTTTTCTGGCACATTGCTACTCCTTAACTCCTACCCCTGTGCCTTGTTTGTATGTAGTCTAGTTAGATTATAAATTTCTCACCTTCATATGCCTGTAAAGTAATTAGCACACACCTGTTGGGAGGGTATACATTACTAATAAATAGTAATAATAATGGCAAAATTCCCATCAACTTTGATGGAGCAGGATCAGACTCTGAGTCTGGCCTTTTGCATACAAAACATTTCACTGTATACAGTCTTTGAGCATTAAAATCCAACCTGTTCTGGAGTGAGCAAGTGTCCCTCTTGCTATTGGAATTTAGTTTCATTCCATGGAAATCCCCTGGAGAGCTGGTGAAATTTTAAGTCTGCAGGATTGCAAATGAATTATTGCATTAAGAAGGCAAGCAGGATTTGAGCCAAAAAATAAATCAGAAGTTCGGTTACAATGGAAGTATAACTGCATGCCCTATGGCACATCAATCACAAAGAAATATTTATACTCCACTATTATGGTAGAATTGGGTGTGTTTCCCCAGGAGCATATGCTTTCAGTAGAAACAGGCATGCCTGCCTGCAACCATATATGAATCTGAGTCATATGTCCGACAGATTTCCATGTGAACCAAAAGGTATGTTTTGCCCATACTGTTCAGTTACAATCTTGCCTTTGTTTCAAAGCTCAACTGTTTTATTTCCTTTCTCTTTATGGAAATAGTAAATGGCTTATTTTCTTTCCTGCTTGATTGCCTTCCTTTCTAGTTTCCTGCACTTACTGTGATAATCTTTTCTATCCCTGTCTCTGGAGTCAGAACTCTGATGCATTTATTCACTCATTTTGTTTCACACCATTGTGAGAATACACAACAGATTCACATACCAGTGGGTGACATTCTACCCTCCCTGCATGCAACCAGGTAAATAGGGCTTTGTTTGGGGAACTATGAGGGTTAAACTCCTCCCTTTCCCCTAGCTCATACCTCTTCATGCTTCCTCTGTGTTGGGTATGCTATGCTGGAGCTGAAGAAGCATGTGACTCAAACCCCATCCCATCCCCAATATCGTCCTCCACACTGACCTATTCAAAACAACTTTATAGATGCTCCTGGCACCCTTGTGACTGTTCCATTAGAGCTAGTGTGCCTCCTTTCCCCCTCACAGGTCATCCAGGGTTTAATCAGTGTAAAGAAATCTTGTGCAGCTAGGTAAATGTCATCCTTGCAGAAGAAGAAAGAGGGACAGTGGAATGTATCATGGAAGATTAAAGTGGAAGATTAAAGTGTAAGATTAAAGGTTCTGGATATGACCATGCTTTATGGTACCCAGTATATTATGGTAACAAAACAAATGGAAGATCAGGAGCTATGTTTATGGTGACTCATCAAGATGGGCATCTTTCAGAGAACTGGCAAAATGTAACAGTGAGTCTGACTTCCATAAATGTCAGGTGTGGAATCTTAGAAAGCTAGCCATGTTCTTTTGGCTGTATTAGTGTTGCAATCCAGAATAGGCCAGGCCCCAGGCTTTGTAAAGTGGAGAGTGTACTCTTCTCCTGAAATAGAATTGGCTGGCAACCTTTCAGTAAATCAGTGGTTGGCAAAAGTTGCCTTCTGTTTTCAGAGATTGCCATTGCTCAGCTACCTTTATTTTCTTTTGGGGAACTAAAATGAGTCAGTCTCTCACAGAATCATAGAATATTAGAGTTGGAAGAGACCTCAGAAGGTTTTCTAGTCCAACCCCCTGTTCAAAGCAGGACTAACATCGGCTAAATCATCCCAGACAGGGCTTTGTCAAGCTGCAGCTTAAAAACCTCTGAAGATGGAGATTCCACCACCTCTCTAGGTAACCCATTCCAGTGCTTCACCACCCTTCTAGTGAAAAATGTTTTCCTAATCTCCAACCTAGACTACCCACACTGTAGTCTGAGACTGTTGCTCCTTGTTCTGTCATCTACCACCATGGAGAATAGCCTAGCTCCATCCTTCCTGGAACTCCCTTACAGGTAGTTAAAGGCTGTTATCAAATCCCCCCTTATTCTTCTCTTCTGCAGACTAAACAAGCCTAGTTCCCTCAGCCTCTCCTCATAAGTCTTGTGCTCCAGCCCCCTAATCATTTTTGTTGCCCTCCACTGAACTTTCCAACTTGTCCATATCCTTTTTGTAGTGGGGGGCCCAAAACTGGACACAATGCTCCAAATGCAGCCTCACCAATGCCAAATACAGGGGAATAATCACTTCCCTCGATCTGCTGACAATGCTCCTACTAATGCAGCCCAATATGCTATTAGCCTTCTTGGCAACCAGGGCACACTGCTGACTTATATCCAGCTTCTTTTCCACTGTAACTCCCAGGTCCTTTTTTGCAGAACTTCTGCCCAGATCGTCGGTCCCCAGTCTGTAGCTGTGCATGGGATTCTTCCGTCCTCAGTGCAGGACTCTTCACTTGTCTTTGTTGAACCTCATCAAATTTCTTTTGGTCCAATTTTCCAATTTGTCTAGGTCACTCTGTATCCTATCTCTACCTTTCAAGGTATCTACCACTCCCCCTAAGTTAGTGTCATCTGCAAACTTGCTGAGGATGCAATCTACCCCAGGCTCCAGGTCATTAATGAAGATATTGAACAAAACTGGCCCCAGGATTGACCCCTGGGGCACTCCGTTTGTTACCAGCTGCCAGCTAGACATCAAGCCATTGAACACTACCCATTGAGCCCAATGATCTAGCCAGCTCTCTATCCATTTTATAGTCCATTCATCGAATCCATACTTATTTAACTTGCTGATAAGAATACTGCGGGACACTGTATCAAAAGCTTTGCAAAGTCAAGTCCACTGCTTTTCCCACATCCATAGAGAAAGTCACCTCTTCAGGTTGGTCAGGCATGACTTGCCCTTGGTTAATCCATGGTGACTGTTCCTGATCACCTTCCTCTCTTCCAAATACCTTAAAATGGATTCCTTGAGGACCTACTCCATGATTTTTCCAGGGATTGAAACGAGGTTGACTGATCTATAGTTCCCTGGATCCTCTCTTCCATTTTTTGAAGATGGGCACTATGTTTGCCTTTTTCCAATTATCAAGGACCTCCCTCAGTTGCCACGAGCTTTCAAAAATAATAGCCAATGGCTCTGAAATCACATCAGCCAACTCACTCAGCACCATTGGATGCATTGCATCTGGCCCCACGGACTAGTGTATGTCCAATCTTTTTAAATAATTCTGAACCTGTTCTTTCAGCACTGAGAGGTGTTCACCTCCTTCCTGTTCTGTGCTACCCAGTGCAGTAGTCTGGGAGTTGACATTGTCTATGAAGACAGAGGCAAAAAAGGCATTGAGTACCTCAGCTTTTTCCACATCCTCTGTCACTAGGTTGCCTCCCCCATTCTGTAAGGGGTCCACATTTTCCCTAATCCTCCTCTTGTTTGTAACATACCTGTAGAAACCCTTCATGGTCACCTTCACAAACCTTGCTAGTTGCAACTCTAAATGCGCTTTGGCCTTCCTGATTTCATTCCTGCATGTTTGAGCAGTATTTTTATAATCCTCCTTAGTTATCTGACCAAGCTCCCACTTATTAATAGCTTCTTTTTGGTGTTTAAGCTCACCAAAGACTTCTTGGTTAAGTTAAGCTAGGCGCCTACCATATTTGTTATTTTTTCTGCACATCAGGATGGTTTGTTCCTGCACCCTCAGTAGGTTTCTTTAAAATAGAGCAAGCTCTCTAGGATTCCTTCCCCCCTCATATTAGCCTCCTAAGAGATCCTGCCCATCAGCTGCCTGAGGGAGTCAAAGTCTGCTTTTGTGAAGTCCAGGGTCTGTATCCTGCTGTTCTCCTTTCTTCCTTTTGTCAGGATCCTGAACTTGACCATCTCAAGGTTTCTGCTCCCTAGGTTGCCACCCACTTCTACTTCCCTTATCAAATCTTCCCTGTTTGTGAGAAGCAGGTCAAGAGGAGTACAACCCCTATTTAGTTGCTCCAGCAGTTGTGCCAGAAAGTTGTCCGCAACACTCTCCAAAAACTTCCTGGATTGCCTGTTCTCTACTGCATTGCTCTTCCAACAGATGCCAGGGTAATGAAGTCCCTCAAGAGAACCAGGTCCTGTGACCTGGAAACTTTCCCTAGTTGGCTAAAGAAAGCCTCATCTACCTCATCCTCCTGGTCTGGTGGTCTATAACAGACACCCACCATGACGTCAACCTTATTGTTTTTGCTTCTAAGCTTAACACAGAGACTCTCAACTGGCGTATCTCTAGTTTCATACTGGAGCTCAGAGCAATCATAGTGCTCTCTCTTGTCTTTTCTTGAGACAGACAAGCTCTTCCTCCGTCAATCTCTCGGCACTCCACTAGGAGCACGTGTTTCTAGGCCTGGCTCATCTAGAGAATTATTTAAAGATCCAGATCATAATTTTAACCTCAATGCCATTTTAGGTTAGAGATTTGATCTTTAATGCCACCACAGCAATTTTTGGGCTAAACAGCTCAGCATTAAACAGCAGTTTGTTATTTAAAGATATTTGGGTTGTAACTGGCATGACATTGTTTTTCAAGGGTCTTGTTTGGCTTTCCCATGATCTAGAAGTAATACAACCCTGTGGAGGATTATCCCATAAAATTGTATTGGATTATACTATTCCATTTCCCTCTTTTAATGAAATGTTAGCTCCACTGGGATTTGACAAGTTTCAGCCATGATTATTACAACTCAGGTAGTATGAGAAAAAAGAGCTGAAAGAACAAGAAATATGTTTTGATGTTTATTTTAATTCTGGAAAAACATCTCTGTTCTAATTAGAGATGTGTCTTCCAGGCAGATGTTCAAATCAAGTGGGAAATCATATACCAAATACAAGAATAATGGGCTCGCATGCTAATGAAGGACTCTTCCAGTTACAGTGCTGAGGAATAAAGGCACCATCTAGTCACTGGTGAAGTTACAACTATCTGCTTCCCTAGTTACAAATATCTATTCCCCAGAAATTTCTTAGAGTTATATCACTGATTCATAGGACAGCCTTTTTACCTTTATCCTCTTTATGCCCTGCAGTACAGTAAGGGACTTAGCCCAATATTCCTCACACAGATAAAACTCTTGAAACTCACACACAGTTCTGTATGCCTTGTGGATATAGTATCAAACCCTATGAAGCATGTGCATCCTGTTTCTGACTAGGCATTGACAAAAAGTGCCTCCTCCCAAACCATGTGGGACTGTTAGTCATAGAAAATGGTACCTCACTCTGTTATACACAACAGGACAAGATTCAGTTCAGTTCAGTCAAATAAAATAGCTTGTTTCATGCATGAATGATCGGATTGTCTAAAAATGAAAAGGGTCTTTATTTTCTGTTATTAAAGGAAAGATGTCACGTAAATCCTTACAATACAATAGTCCTTATGGGCAGTTTGTGAGAGACTCTGGAGCAAATCTTCAGTGAGTGTAAACAGGTGTAGTGCCACAGATGTCAAAGGATTTACATCAGCTGAAGATCTGGCCCTCCACTCTTTTCTGTGCACCATTTTTCACATGGCCATAAACGAAGTACTATATTTGAATTCCTGGCTTCTGAGATTTGGCATCACATCTTTAACATAAATTAGGATTCTGTTTTATAAATGTCTCTATTTGCAGCCTAGAGCTTTGGGTTCAGAGGGTAGACTCCAAATACAGAATTTAGGTAACTGTGAGTTGATCATTTTGTCAGTCTTCTGTCTATGCATGCATGTGTGAGTACACAAACACACATCCCAGACACGATTTAAGCATCTTCTTGTCCCTAGCTTATCATTGGTTCAGTAGAACCCAAATTGACTTCATTTTAGTTTAATTTTATGGAAAGGGAATAAAACATAATAAAATATTGCTCCCAGTAGGGCAGTTACGTGGCATAATTTGCATTTCCGTTCCATTTCAGGCTGCTTCAAGAGGACACTGCGTTGCCAAGGTTATACAGCTATAATCATCATGTATTTATGCAAAATAAGAACTATGTAATGGTACAACATTAAACATGATGAGCTTATTAAAAGGAAAACATAGATGAACAAAAGCCTCTTCTATTGCTGCATTTAAAGTCAGTATGAAATGAAGCTTTATTCAAACACCTGCAAATACCTGTTTTTCTATCATTCTACCTGTCTCCATATACTAGTATTATTAATGTCAATGTTCATTTATTAAATATGTTGACGATTAGGTTACAAATGTTTCTTCATGAAATATGTTCTTTAAAATAAGCTTTAAAAAGAGTTTGTTCTGGGAACTTCAGGGCCTGAACTATGGAGTGTTTGATGGTTTGTTATGTAAGGTGAGTATTTGAAAAGCTACACATCACCCATCTGCCACCTATTCAGAGGTATAAATTGGGTCCTGATCCTGTAAAGGTGATCAGTGCTTCCTGAGATGTGTTGAAAGCACTTAACTCTCATTGTAGTAATAGAAATAGGTCCTGGAATCATTATGCCAAGCCTTGGAAGCATTTTACACAAACAATAAATGCTTCTGCTTCTCAGAAAATGAGGATAGAATCCTCAGATGTGTAAGCAGGAGAACATCAAGCAGGTGTACAGAGGTGGTAATAGTTTTATATATGGCATTAATGAGATCATATTTTGAATTTCATGTCCTGTTCTGGAGCCCATACTCAAAAAAGTAGGTTGACAAATTGAAAAGGTCCAAAATAAATCTACAAGAATAATTCAAGTTCAGGAAAACATGCCTTATAGTGAGAGACTTAAGAAACTCAATCTGTGTATTTTTTTTCAAGAGAAGGCTAAGAGGTGACATTAGCATGGACTGTAAGTACTATATGGGGAAAATATTTCTGATAGTAGATGGTTTTATAATCCAGTAGAAATACACAATGAGATCCAATCGCTGGAAACTGAATATAGACAAATTCAGATTAGAAATAGGGTGCACATTTTTAACAGTGAAGGTAATTAACCATTGCATCAGCTTGCTGAGGGATATAGTGGATTTTCCATCACTTGAAGTCTAAGTCAATTTATGGGCTTGATGCAGAAATCACTGGGTGAGGTTCTATGCCCTATGTTATGCAGGAAGTCAGACCAGGTGATCATAATGATCCATTCTGGTCTTAAAATCTGTGAATCTATGAAAATGTCTCTCCTTGTTACTTTGTCATATTTTCTCAGTATTCCCAACAGAAAAGAACATGCAAGTACATGGGCCAGATCCTCAGTAAGTCAATGATAACATGCTAATTTACCCATTAAGCACCTGGTCCCATATGGGTGAATAAATGCGGTGGAGAAAGAATTAAAAGTCCTTAAGAACTGTCAACAAATATGAAAGAAAAAAAATGATTTTCATTTTTAAAAAATAGATTTTATTTTGAAAGATTATTGATGGGCTTTTGGGAGGGGAGGGTAACAGGATTTTCTCTCTAAGTAGGAAAGCTGGTTGCCTGGATACAGGGGATTGGTAAGGAGAGAAAGGATGGTACAGTGGTTAGTGCACCAGCTTAGGGCCTGGAAGACCAAGTGAATCTTGGGAAAGTTTCTTGGTGTCTCAGTTCCCCATCTGTAAAATGGACATAATATTACTTCCATACCTGTGAGGATAAATACTTTAAAAATTGTGAAGCTGTCAAATACTATGGATGGTGTGCTATAGAAGTATCTCAGATAGAATGTGATGTTCATTGTATTGGTAACACATCAGGAACTGAACTGGAACCTTCAAGAGCTACAAGCACAAGTTGTTGAAGCTTTTTTTGAGTTAAAGAGTCATGCTCTTACATCTTTGGTTGATAAGGCGTAATACACACTGACCAACTGATAAGTGGGTTACAACAGTGTACTGGAGGGAGTAGAAAATAAAAAAATTGGATGCTTTGGAAATTCCAAGAAAAATCTTTATAGTGAGGGATTCACTCAGATACTACAGTGGTGGGAGCAGTATGAAATCTGAAAGTGAGATAGGGTGCAGAAGGTGGATTTTCATTTTCTCTGAGCTATTCCTTTAATGTGCCATCATAGAGTAGTCTATAATAATGATCTGAAACACTATCATGCTTTGTTTATTTGCATTTTGATTTATTTAGATTTAAACAATGGTTAAAAAATATAAACAAACAAACAAACAACAGAAATATGTAGGTTCCCTAACAATTACTTAGACTTACACTAGTGTTACTGCACTGTCATACCTCATTACTGTGGCACATTGCATCGGTTTCTTTAGCAAGGTCTGAGTCACAGGGTGGCTGACTCTTCTAAAGGGAGATAGGTCTCAGCCCACCTGTGACGCAATTGATTTTTCTCCCCAGATGGAGAGAATGAATCAGGTCATGAGACAGGTGGTCATGTGAGTAAACCAGGCCTTTGAGAAGGTAGAAAGACAAAGAGGTTTGTGAATAGCCAAAGGGGGGACTGCAGCTTCAGAGAGAGTGTGGTCCCTGAGGAGGAAAGCTAAGGCTAGATAGAAAGTATCAGCAAGAAATTTTGTTTTCCTTTTGGGGAGTGGCATAAGAGGCCGGTCAGGCCTTACATCTTCTCCAGATGCTCAGAGAACAGAAGAAGGGACCAGACCTCATGGAGGAAGGGCTGTGCCCAGCTTACGGCTGAGTGGAAGACCTTTTGTGTTCATTTTGGAACTCTTTGTTAATAAAGCCAGATCCCAAGAAGAGCTGATATTGGACTCTTTTGTGGAAGCTCAGGTCTTGGGCTCCAGCCCAAGCCTGAACCTCTATGCTGCAATTTTATAGCCCGGCAGCCTGAGTCCCAAGAACTTGTCAGGTGACCCAGGCCAGCCAAGTCATGGCACGGGTTTTTTTTATCTCCGTTTGGATGTACCCTACATTACTCCTAGAAGTTCTGAGTAGAGCGGGGTGAAATTTTTCAGACAAAACTTTTTTTTTGGTGAAAAATACAGCTTTGGCCACACTGAAACATTTCACAAAGTTGTGTTCTTTTTTGCCAAATTGTTTCTGTTGGGGGGAAAAATGAATGTTTCCATTTTTCAATGTGTAAGAATGTTTTGTTTAGAAATTCCCTTCAATTTTATTATTAAAAAAGTTAGTTATATCTCATTCAACCTAAAACAAATTCTTTTCAACTTTTTTGATTTGCTAAAAATTTTGAAAAATGTCAGTTTTGGGTCAACTACAAATTATTTCCCCCCATTTTTTTCTACTGCCATTATAATTTATTTCATTGGCTTGGCATCTCTGAAGATAGAACCTCTCGTTTGTAAATTATTTTGCGGGATTTGTTGCAATAAAGGTTCTATATCAGCATAAGAGGTTATTAATCGCTATGTGTGATTTTCTCATGAATAGGTCACTGATTGAAATTTCTTTCTTTTTGCATTTTTTGGAGGCAGATATGTTAATGTGCTAATTTCTCTTCTGAAAAATGGTGATATAATGGAGTGCAATGTGATAGACAAACCAAATGCAATGTATTGTGTATGACAAGAGAGAGGAAAAAACGGTGTAAGGGGGCAAAAAGAAGTATAAAGAGCATGTACGCTCAGATTAAGTGAAGGACATAGCTTTCAGTTTACCAGAAATCAGTTACAAAATTTAAGAAGAAAAAATTGGAGAAGACATCCTTTTTATTTTTTAATGTAACTCCCAGCCTCCACTGGCATTGAACTTCGCCCTATTTAAATAGTTTCTGCCCTCCTTTAATGCAGGATTTGCTGCAGTTTACATCACTAATCCTTGCATTCCATACATGCCAATCAGGCCTCTGAAAGGGGCATTACAGCAGGAATATGTTAGGTTACTTGATGCTCCCCCAGCACTATAAGCATTAGCGCTTTCTCTGATTTATATCTAATATTCTGCTATTGCTGTCAAATAAACAGGAATATGTTATTGATATCAGTCAGATCTTCACTTGATGCTAGTTTACACCAGACGAAGATCTGGCCCTGTATTTTTAGGAGTTCTTTCAGGCTGCCTTCAATGGAAAAATAATACTTTTATTTGTAATCAGAAAAAGGACAGAGCTGTTTCTCAGAATTTCACATGAAAATGTTTGTCATCTTGCTAAGTGTAATTTCAAATACTTTGAAATATATATTTATTTGCACTTTTGGTTGAATAGAGCTTTTTTTCTCTGAAAAACTGTGGAAGAGCTAATCTATGGGGGTGGGGGAAAGGGAGGTTTCAAACACAAATCCCCTCCTCACTCAAGGTATGTGTTTACTGAATCAGGTACATATATACATATGTCTATGTATACAATACTCGCACAAAATTAAAAGAAATTAAAGCAAAAGTCACTCTTGCCACGATTGACTAATTAACTCCATTTATATCAAATCAAACTGAGCTTCCAGTAAACTGGCTTTCTAAAATATTTTAATAGCCAAAGGTTTTTCTCTCAAGCATATGCTCTCTTCACAGAAATATATCACATTAAAGGAATTTATGATAAGGAAAAAGGTTCTTAAACAAAGGTTAAAAAGTACATAATGAAAAATTAAATCCTTTTGGGGACCAGGTAACCAAATATGAGACGAGCATGTTATCTTCATGAAGAAAATTTGAAATTTAAGTGAAACCAGAGGGGAATGGGTCACTCAACATGACCCTGCACGCCTGATAAACAAGCTTAACTCCATTTCAGAATACTTCACTGACTGCTGTAGTGAGGTGCTTGAAATGGTGCTTCTCAGCTACAGTGCAGTTCTGTTTTCTGCCTACATTTTTCAGGCTCTATTTTCTATAGTTGATTATATTTTGATCTTCATTTTGTAGTTTATTTCTGGTTGGTACTTTGTTTCTGTACTTTAATGTCAAAACTGTCTGGTGTTTCAGAAAGGCCTCTTTTTAGAAAAATATTTTTTCTAGATTAAAATGAATAAATAAATTTAACTTGTAAGCAGCTGTAAGGCTGGAAGAAAGGGGTGCAAAAATGTATACAACAGCTGTGTAAGTTTGTGAGAGCTCTGAATTTTGTTCTCAAGAAATTTGGAGGGCCTGAAATTTTTTTGTAAATCACTCTATGAATTCAGCTGTAGCTTAAAATGCAGCATGTTTGAAATGTGCATTTGGATGTACCAGGACACCTCTCTTTCATGTGTTTTATTTGCGGACAAAAGTTATGAAGAGACAGAGCAAACACAACAAATTATATGTTATTACATGCACAAACGCACACACTAGGTCACATTAAGAATGAAGTGGCTAAACCCATGTATATAGTATATGGAGCTTTACAAACGGCAGTAATTACATGTGGTTAACCTTTAAGAGCAGAGCAAAATTTTTCAGTTGAATAGAAACTTCCCTGAAAAATGCAATTTTGTGGATTGAAATTATTTGTGAATTCAGATCAAATTCAGTAAACAGTCTCAGCCAAATAAGTGAGGATTTAAAAAAAAAAAGTCTAAACAGTTTGCTTCAAAATTTTTTTAAGTGAACTGTTTCCACATTTTATTTGGAAACAGGCCATTTTGTTTCTAAATGTTGCTTTAAAAACTCTATTGAAAATGTTTTATTGGACCCAAATAATTTTTCCCCCCTGTTTAGTTTTAATGGCAAAAAAACCCTTCGTTTTGGTTTGAAATGAACAATTTTTTTCTTTAGATTTTTTAATTTGACCACCCAACAGCAAAATAAATTGTTCACTCCACTCTAATTCTGAGCAGTAGAGTTCAAAAGACTTGTTATGTGGAAGCAGTTGCCATTGGAGTTAGCTGGATATTCAACCCAGAAATGGAGTGGACTGACAGCAGTTCATAAGAAAGACTCTCTGACTGAGCTAACTTGATTATTTTGTTGTTACTTTATGTTCATAATGTTAGTCTGATCCATTTAAAGACCTTAAAGTTAAGTTCAGGAGACTGCCTAGCAGATTGGATTTGGTGATATAACAATGTAGACTCCAGTGTTCCTTCAGAAGTGGCACTGGGCATGGTATGAGATCTTGCCTGCCTAAAATCCTCATTCTATAGTCTAGATAGGCTGAAGCATGCAGATGTCGGGATCCAGCTGCCAGATGTTTGAACAATTGATGGCCCAGATGGCAGAGGTCTCCATTCATTTTGGGGCAGCTCTTATTTAGCAGGACTGGGCCTTCAAAGAATGGCAGTAGGCACCAGATGGCCCTGAGAGAGCTGTACATGACCAGATACTCTGGCTGCTCAGTAGGGCAACACAGATTCATCCTGCCAATGTGCCACTAGAGACTGCTTCCACACTCCCTTCCACAGTGCCCAGGAATGTGGCAGGTTACCAAGAGAGAAACCAGTCAAAAATGTGTGCAACTTTAAATCGGAACCTATGCAGCCAATGTGAGAGAAGAGAAGATGGGGCCGAGAGTGTAATGGTTACTGCTGTTATGGCAAAACAGCAGAAAAGCTAGTTTGTGTCCCTTCAGGAAGGCCAAACATACTCAAAGCATTATGGATTTTCATGGCCTGGACATCCTGAGCCAAATTCATATTAACGCTAAAAAACTTGCAAGTGTTAACATAGCCACACTACATATATGAGCACACATTATCTAGCTAACATACCTTTACAAAACTCCATGTAAATGCCTGCTGTAAGCTTTCCTCATCACAGACGAACTACATGTAAAACAGCCTCAACACAGTAAACAATAGAAATCTGGGGATGGGAATGCTTTATAGTTTAGCTTAGTCTCCAAATTATCTGAACCAATGGAGAACTCCACCTGGCCACATGGCCCTCTCTGTTCACCCAATCCACCTAAAGACACTACTATTCACCCCTTCCCTGACAGCAAGGTTTTTGTCTTTTAGTGCTGACCGCCAGGCCCGGCATCCATCCTGAGTATTTTTCTGGCTAAATCGATGAAGTGTAATAGGTATGTGCCATAATACTATACTTGCAGCATGCTAGTTGCCAAGGAAACTCACAGGTTGCACGTTCTAGAAGCGTTCTTGAGGGAAAGTGGAAGTCTGTTAATATTATCTGGGTGGAAGCTTTACTTGGAATGGAAGTAAAGGCTCAGGGTTATGCAGTGGTTACTTAGGTTAAAGGTTAAATTTGCCAGTCACTGGGAAGGATCTGAAGGTTAAATATGTGTTTACTACAAAGTACATACACAGCATTTCTGTTTTTCAAAACAGACTGGTTGAAAAACATAACAGTCACTTATTTATTTTATTATTGCTGTTTTTTAAATTCTGGTACTCTCTATTTCTATAGCCTAGTATTTGTGTTAAACTATGTGAGTAACTTTTATTTTTTTGGTTTTCCCTGCTTTGTGAAGATTGCTTTATCTGAAAATAGTAGCTACATAGAAAGAGGGGAAATGGAGTCTCACCACACTTGAGCATATAAATAGAATTAAGAGAAACAACCTGTAAATCTGGAAAATGTAAGCACTTAAAATAAGGGTAACTTGCTGGCAATGTAAACCTAACTGAAAATCCAACCAAATGTCACCAGATCAGCAAGGACCAAATTCTGTACTTTTATACTGAATAGTGTTTTACACCATAATTAATCCTGACTAGAGCTATGCAAAATTTTTCAGCTGAATTTTTTTTGCAACTAAAAAATGGAGATTTGGATTGACTGAAACATTTTGCAAATTTGTGTCCAGTTATCCAAATGTTTCAATTAAAAAGAAAACAAAACAAAAAAACTTCCAAAAAAGAAATGTTTTGTTTTGAGCTTTGAAATATTTTGACTTTTGAATTACTTTTTGTTTTGATATTTACCTCTCTTTTATTTTTAAAAAGTTAAAACAAAAACCTTGAAAATATTTCATTTGAGTTGATCAATATTTTTTTTCTTGGATTACCCAGTACAGTGAACAAAAAATTCAGTTATTTACACCATTCCAGTCTTTATTCAGTATGAGCAAGGGTGTCAAAATCCAGCCCACAGGGATAAGAGGTGGTCATGAAGGGCTAAACTGCCAAGCCCTTTACTGATTCAAGTGAGCCCTTGCTTATGTGAGTAGATGTACTGGTTTCAATGAGACATTTGTGTAGTGCTCATCCATGTCAGTAAAGATTAAGCCAATTATTTTGCTTAGAGGTGGGAAGTGTTCATGTTTTAGGGGAGAGATTCTTGTTTTTTTGAGGTAATACTGGTATATCTTTTGATAAAGATTTTTTTTCTTTTTCTTCAAGGACTGAATTTCAGACTGTGGAAGCCTAAAGTTCTGTATGGACTAGCTATCAAAACAAAATAAAATAAGATTTTAAATCTAGACATTTCTTTCCAGACCTTAATTATTTTGGGTGTTGGACTGAAAAGGTTATTTATGTCTGGGCACATTCTTGAATGGAGAGATGAAGGTCAAAGTTTGGATCTTTTTATTCCAATGTGAAAAAATCCTTTTCAATGGCCAAAAGACAAAAAAAAACATTACAAGAACAGGAAGCTACTAAATACTAGCAGTTGGTTTATAGTATCTTAAATAGGTTGGGAAATCAATACCCTACATCATCAGATATATATGGTAGTAAAGGGTACTGATTTTGAAGGAGAACAATGCTGCTCTGTATAACACATAGTATAAAGCATACATTTGGCATGTGCAACTTGGCCAGAGACAGTTGACTGATAAATATGTATCAGGACAAGTCTTCTAAGTTGTAACCTCTAAGAAGGCAAAGGCAGAAAATCACCTTCATTTGTAAAATTATGTAATTACAAATAATAACATAGCACACAGATGGGAAAAGTATCTCCTTCGTGCCATTTCCTTCCATTCACAACACTGCAAGATCAAAAAATCTGCAAACAGGAAGTTGCTTTGAAATTATAGCCCCTTCTCTGAACCTGACATTCTTGGTTGCCTGTTTTCTTTGAAGAGAAATAATTGAACAGGCTCTGGTTACAGGGGCCAACTCTTCTGAAAGCAGAGCTGTCTAGGTGAAGGTTACTCTTTACTCAGAGGTTAATCAGGGACCAAGATTTCTGTGTATATAATACCAGTAGTGGCGGGGGTAGAGAGATAAATTCTTCTCTTCAGAACAGCACAGAATTTCAGTCTCCACTGTTGATTGGTATTGATAAATTTCTCCCTTTGCTTTTTTTTCAATATAAGCAGTCAGCATATTATCAGTATTTTTTTCTTTTGAGCTATTTTTTGTCATGCTGTACTTCTAGAGATCAGCAATAATCACCTACTAACAGCAAAATAATTTGGCAAGGTGCTTAAGCACAAGCATGACTTTAAGTGTGTGAGTAGTTCATTGAAAGATCCTTTCTCCCACTTTGTGTTGTATTATAATCTGTATTATATTACTATACAGATGAAGTCAGTGGTGTTGCTCATTTGCTTAAGGTCCCTTGCTGAGTCAACCATAGTTCTATCTGATATTGCATCTGCCAATAGAATCAAGTCAACTCTACCTCTATGCAGTGCAGGACACAGTCTCCCATTAAAGGATTTATCAGATTTTAACACTTTTCAGGGAAAAAAAGTGCAGATGAAAACAAAGCCCACTATTCTGACTGGGATTTGAATGGGAGGAACTGGGCCTAAAGTAGAACTGAATGCGGTGAATTTTGCCAATGGAGAATAAATGGCTTTCACTCCCAGAACGGAGGGATAGGATACATTGATGGGAGAGGATTAAGAAGGGGCACAGAGGCTACCTGTATGGTGCCAGCATTAGATAAAGAGAAAACTGATTTTCCGCATGTCACTCCAGCATCTTCTACAAATACCAAATTCACCTTTTATGCAATAGAAACAAAACATTGTTTGGTTCAATTATTTCTAAAGTTGGTGACCATATAAAAACAATGCTTTATTCAGGGATAAAAAAAATGAGAACTTCCTGCTAACATCTCTTGTTTTGTTCCCAATTCTGTTGTAAACTCATTTTCTATTACAGTGGCACACTGGCCCATTTTTCTGAACTACATTTATGGTAAGGTTAGGAGCACCTCTGGCAATCCTTCTCCAGGCAGTCACAAAAGCCCACATTATTACAAAACATTGTCATACTTCTTCCTAACTTTGTTCTTGTTGCAGGATTGAAGTTTGCTATTTGAGGTCCTGATTTCCAAATACCAGGTAATTTAACAGTCACTCTAGCTGATACAGTTGTTTCTGCCCAAGTGGACAATGCTGAATAAGAGTGGCATTTAGCCCTCTACTTTGCTCTGACACACTCTAGCTTCCTCCACTACAGGGTTTTTAGAATTTCTGCCTGGCTTTTCTTCATTTCTTTACCTTCAGTCTTCTCTGCTTCTGTCTTGGGAGTTTTAATGAGTGTTTTAAAAGTATTAGGGGGACAAAAAAGAGGAAAGGAAAATGTAAGAGCCCCAACAGAATATCGTGAAGATATTTAAATGTTTTATCTTATTAAGCATACAGTAATACTTTGCACTTGAATAACATTAATTTATCCTAATCATACCCCATGAAATAATTAATTTACAGATGGAGAAACCGAGACAGAATGGATGAAGGCCCCCTGAGTGCCTCCTGAAAGATGATGAGCACTCTTAGGTCTCACTGACTTTGTGTGAAGGTGCTCAGCAATTTCATAGAAGGAGCTCAACAACTGGCAGGAATGAGCCATGAGTGTCCTTTGGAAGGAGTCAATCTCAGAGCTCAGCAGTCAGGAGTTCCCAACTGTTTAATTAGCTATGTACATAGGTCATCAGTGTAACCATGTCTTCACGAGCATAGCTATGGTGGGCCACTTCGAAAGGAGGCCCACCAAATTGGTTGCTTCCACTGCTGATGCTCTGCACAACTTGTTACCTTGGCAACTGGAGCGGGCAATTTAATTTCTCAGCCAGTTGCTTTCCTGAACTTCCAGCTTCCGGTCACGTGGCTGGAAGCCGGAGGTGCTTGTTTTTCCACCAAGCCCACCCAAGTCATTTGCAGGCCCTGCCAAAAAATAAGTCCTGGCTACACCTCTGCATGTTTTCCTCTCACTGTTACACATATCCTCCTGTTTCAGTACTTTCCATCCATTTCTTACACTCACTTTTTGCATCTTGTTTTAAATTTCGCCCTAATACCAGTGACATACTGAGATGAGAGAGCAGGAGGGACCCATGCCTCCGGGCACCAGTCCGGGGCGGGGTGGGAGAGAAGGAGGCGGGCACCAGGTGGGCTCATGTAGAAGAGGGGTGGTGCCAGAAGAAGGGGCATGTGCCACACTCCTTGGTGCAGGAGAGGCTCCTGGCCAGGGCTCTGGGCCCACGTGGAAGAGGGGCTGGAGGAAGAGAAGGGGCCGAGGTGGCTCCCATGCTGCTTGGGGCTGGGGACCTTGGGCCAGACCCACGGGGAGATGAGGCCCACCCTACCAGTGCCAGAAGCGAGTTTAGGTGGGCTTTGGCCGACACAAGACCAGGTTAGTCCCCAGCCCCCTGGCAGCACTGCGCCCCAGCAAGCAGAACACCCCCAGCCATGTTCTATACCCTCCCAGCAATGCACCCCCTGGCCATCTGTCCCAGCCCCAGGTAGCATACCCCTCCTATCCATGTATGCCTTCTCTCAAGCAGTGTGCCCCCCCCATCCATTTCCCCCATCAAGCAGCATGTCCTCCCAGCTGTGTCACCCCTCCCAGCTAAGTGTCTCCCCCCCACCAGCAGCCCACTCCTGGGAGTACGTGTCTCCCCCACAGCAGTTTGGGTCTCCAGGCCCCACCCTCTCCCCCCAGCAATACAGGCCCCACCTGCAAGAAGGAGGAGGGTGCGCAAATGGAAACATTGGCCCCGGGTGCCAGAGACCCACGGTACATCACTGCCTAATCCTGCAATCTGACCTGTTCAGGCAGAGCCCCACAACTCTGGCATCTTGCCAGCAAGGATAAAATTGTGGCGATAGAATAAAAATTGTAGGAATGGGAGGATGGGATTGTCTTATATTTGTCCAGCATCCAGCACTATGGGGACCCATCCTAACTGGGGCTTCCAAGGGTATGTCTACACTGCACTCTAAGTACAGACTTTGAATCAGGTTTGTGTCCCCTCTCTCCTTCCATTCATACCCAAATCAGTATGACTTGGGTCATCAAGCACTCAGGACCCAGGTCCTAGGACCCTACTAGGGATCTCGGTCAGCGTCCAAGACCCACTCTGACTTGGCTCCAAGCCCTGTCATTTTGCAGTGTGGATGTAGCTCAAGCAGCAGACCAGAGTCAGGACATATTAGCATGGCTGTGAGACCCAGGTCTAATAATTGTTTACAATGCAATGTTGACGCTCATGCACAGGCTTGGAAAGACCCAATACAGAAGCCAAGATTCCCTCAGTCCCAGGTTTACAACATGGTGTCTACGTAAAGTAGGTGTTATAAGCTTCATGCTTTATTGGTCCTGGAAAACCCAAGAACAATGTTTCATATTCTTGAGCTCCAGATCTATTAACTGTTTACATGTCTCTACATAATAACGCCTCGGGCTTATATAGAGAACCCTGTGAAATTCTTTTCATTTTTAATAATTTTTCATTTTATTTTTGTTTATTGTGGGAGGCTGGGGAGTGTCAGGTTCTGCCCTAAGGGGAGGAAAGAACTGGCTGGGAGAGGGCTTGCAAAGTAAGCCTTCCCTCCCACTCACCTGACAGTGGCAGCTCCTGCCCCACAGAGGTGGGCCTGGCTCCCCACACTAGGCATTGCACCCTGGGTTGCAATGCCACTCAGGTTTGGCCCACAAAGCCCTCCATCACAATGGGGGAATACTGGGCCATATTTGAGTGAATCTGAGTGCAACTCTGTGCGCCAGGTCGCTCCAGGGCTCAAGCACGAGGGGAAAAAACAGGAGGTGCTCAGCCAAGCAGTTGTTTGGCAGCTCTGAGGCACCGCCAATCAGTTCTTCTGCAGTCCTGCTGTTCAGCTCTTTGGCAGCTCTCAGGTGCTGCCAATCAGCTGCTCTGTTGCCCCACCAATCAGCTTTTTGGTGGCTCCCAGAAGCAGAAAGGGCGGAACCAGCCGCTTCTGGCTTCTGGGACTCTGTTCTATGCAATGCAGTAGCTGCCTGCGAGAGAACCTGACTGGGGAGGTGGCTTCTGCTCCCTTCCCAGGCTTGGCTGCCCGGGACAGAGGCCAAACAAGCCCCCCCAATCCTTGGCATGTTTCCGGCTCACTCAGAACCCTGTCCCCCAGCAGCTGAGACCGGGCAAGGAGAGGAAGCCACCTCCCCACCCAGCCTTTCTCACAAGCAGCTGCCATGCTGCAGAGCAGCAATCGGGAGGGATTTGCTTCAGCCAGCTTTAGAAGCAACGCCCTCCCATTCCCTGCCCAGGCCTGGCTTCCAGGGAGAGCGGCAGAACATGCCAGGGAGGGGTGCAGTGGGAGAAGGACCGAGCAGCCTGCTCAGGTAATGTGGGGCAGGGAAAGCGCAGCAGCCACGGACGGGGCACAGGGTATGGGGTGGTGTCATGCGCAGAGGAGACATGTGACAGGTCATGTGTCCTCCCCTACCCCCGGTCCTCATCCCGCCTCCACTCTGCCTTTTTCACCAAGGCCCAACCCCCACCTGCCAGCACCCACCGGCAAAAACAAGAGTTGGTGCATAGGGTAGTTACACAGCACTTCTCATCAGTAGATCTCTAAGCGCTTCACAGTATACGCACATCTCTCTTTTAAACAGTAGTCCTGTGAGATGGCATGCCACTGAAATACAACTAGTCACAGCAATCCCAGAGCCACACTCAGACCCACATCTCTTCTACGTGACAGAGAGGTGCTTTTATTCTCAAATCATTCACATTTTTATATGAACTCTTAGGGGCCAGCAAATATTAGAAAAAACTTGATTTTTTTTTCACTTCAGGAATACAATAGCACTTTGTATTTTGTATCTGATAATAGTAAAATCAATCAAGCAGAATGAAATATTATCAGGAGCTAAAACAGGAGGTGTAGTTATTTCCCCATATATCTCTTCTTGTAGGCTGTCATGGAAGCCAGTCTTGGAGAGGCAAAGCTTTGATTTTCAATCTGGAACAAAGCTGAGTAACTTGAGAAGCCAACATAATGAAACGATAAGAATCACAAGAAAGAAAGTTCTTCACAGCACCTCTGCTATGGTTTTTGCTACTGGGGTGTTTTTCATCTAAGGATTTCCTGGTGAAGAGCCTAATAATCATGCTGGGGGTCAGGCTAATAAAAATCACTGACCAATTTTCTTCCTGTATTAAGAAGTCTCCATCTCCTTTCGTAGTCCAATCCTGCTCGTTTACTCAAATAAAACTCCCACTGAGGTCTGAGTAAGGGCTGGGATAATGACTGGATCTATGTAATATCATAGACCTGCCTCCCTCTACACCAGACTGCAGAGCCAGACAGAGACACAAAATTCAGTACACTGCACCATGAAAAGGGATGTTGCAGCATGTGAGCGTGGGATGCCAGAGTTTCCCTTAGGGTAGTGTGGCTTGACATTATCCCAAATGCTATCTGTATCCATATTTCAATACAGTAATTGATATATGCATTTTACTCTGTTGCATCTAATGCACCTGCAGTCATGCAGGGAACTGAGGTAGTGCTGTGTGATTAAAGAAAAATAAATATATACATATTATTGTTTTAAAATATGCAATGATCAGAATCATCCTTGTAGTTCTGGATTATCCCTACTAATTAATTGGATGAACTTCTTTGGCCTGTGTTATGCAGGAGGTCAGATTAGATAATAATAATGGCCCCTTCTGGCCTTATTTAGGATCCTTAACTGGTGGCCTGATTTTCAAAAGAGCTGATCATCCAGCAGCTCCCAATGACATCACTGAATGGAATCCCCATCCCAAAAGAGCTCAAGCATAAAGCACTTAGGCTACTTCCCCTCCTGCCCCTAGTCTCAACCCTAGCACACCCCCTGACTCGTAACATGGGCTGCAAAGCTGGACACAGTAAGGCCGTGTACACCAGTCTTAATCTGTCCTGGTGCTTGAAGAATTGTCCTGGGAGGCTGCTCTGCCCTTTTTATGGGACCTATAAACTGTGAGTGGACCAGTGTAAAGAGGTTACAGCAAGGACCAAAACTTGGCCCAATCTCTCTTTTTTTTTTTTTGTCCCAATATTCACCGCCTTTCATAGAGGTTTAGTTTTTTTTAACATTGTTAGATGAAATTCAACCTCTGCTTTATTATTTGTAAAAATAAGATTTTACTAAATCTATGAAGAGGAATATTTCCTTGATTCTTCTTTAATCAAAACAGACTCAACAGAAGATATGAGCTTGATGCCAAAATTACTGGAGGAGATTCTTTTGCCTGTATTACACAGAACGTCATGGTAGGTGATCATAATTGATCTTTCTGGCCTTAAAAGTATATGAACAATTCCAATTGTTCCCTCTCACTCTCATGAAATAAACATACATTCAGTGCTTGGAACCAAAGATTGCAATGCTGAACTAATGCATGAGAACCCAAATGTGAAAATGACTTTTCTATTTTTTATGTCTAAGATGAGGCAATTAAAAAAGTATATAAACAAAGAGCAAAATGAGTTTGATAGTTTTTAAATTATTTTGATTTTTATGAACACAGATGTTATCAGTAAAACATAAAGCTAGAATTTTACAATGCCTTTTTTAACATGTCAATGCTCCATATGTAGCCATTTTCTGTAGGGCCTACAATGTTTAGTGCTGTGCTGCCTCAGAGCCAGGAGAGGGAGTACAAGTTAATAAACAAGTCCTACACTCAAAGGAGTTTTCATATCCTCAAATATACTAGGACAATGGATATGCAAGAGAGCAAGAATAAAAGATCCAATGTAAATTGTTCTCCTTAAGAATCACAAGAGCAAAATCAATGTTTATCAAATGGAAAAGCAAAAAATCAATAAGGGAAAAATTGTATTCTCTGTCAAGAGATTGCCTTGGCAGATCTTCACTGTTCACATACTAATTTTTCCACAAGCATCTTGTCTCATTCTCTGCATGCATTCAGCTCAAGAACTCACATATACAAATGGGGAAAGTCAAGATTGTATTGATGCCATCTTTTCATGACTTTTGAACGCTTCACTTTGCACTCTTGATATTCTTTTTCATCCTGTGGCTTTCTTTCTCTCTCTAGGTGGAACTGGTAGCCACAACTACAATTAAGGTTGTCAAGCACTTTTCATTATATGACTGTTTTCAGTTGCTCATAATGTTCCAAAACTTTAATTATTTGCACTGAATTTTTCCACATCAGATGTCTGTTTTAGTACAAGTCTATTTTGAAAGTTCCAGCTAAAACAATTCACTTGTTTCAGAGAATATGGGTAGAGCAACATAAGCCACGTTGCCCATATTAAAAATTTTCTTACAGCCATTTCTGTTACAATGCCTGTGCACTAAGGGGCTGAAAAAGGTTGAACAGGCAGCCTTGAATCTAACAGTTTCCAACTTTGCAACCTTGATGATATTAACATAATTTTTGTTATTTGTGTTTGTGTGTGGAGAGAGAGAGAGAACAGAAGACATTTTCCCTAGTTAATTCCCACAGGTGGAAGGTTTAGAAATTTAAACCTCCTCATTTCACCAAGGACAATAGATTCTCTCTCTCTCTCATGGCCTTTCTAAATATTTAGGTTCTGCAATCATATGGCTCATTTCATCAACATCCGTGGGAAATATTATCTTGCTGCTGCCAAATTATATAGAAAAAGGCAATAGAAATGCCCCCATAGTACATCTGATTTTTCTAACAATCCAGTTTACGCAAAATGCTAGATTTCAATACACGCTTTATGAGCCTGACTCTTCCTTCCCATTAATTTTACACCAGTGTAATCTCTTGAATTTACAGGTAAATGAAAGGTGAATCACATCCACCCTGATTAACCATAGCACAAGGAACTAAACCTAATAGCATGAATTAACCCCTTGATGAAGGAATTGAAATAACATAAGGCACCTTATATATGACACAGTGGGTGCAGATTAAACGTTTGGGAATGAAATTCTGGCTGCACTGAAATAAATGGTAAAACTCCATTAATTTCAAGGAGAACAGGATTTTATTTTGGGTTTTTAACTTTTTTTAACCAGGAAAATATTGCCAGTACTAGTGTTAATCCCATTGCAAACATAGGGCATACCTGCTTAAAGGCAGACTTGGAGACAGCTAAATCTGTACCAGTATTCATTGTATACACTATTGCCTAAATCTGAGAGAAAGAAAAGAGATAGCACAGGGGCATCCCATCTCTACAGTGCAATGTCATCCTACCATCATGACACCTAGTACTGTGAAGTTAATGATAAGGTCAGCAGTGTGTCTGAGTGGGAGATGAAGCCCTTTTCTGCATGCCCAGAAAGAACTCAGCAGTCAAGCTCCGTGGGAGCTGAGTGTTTGAGTGCAATCAGCAGAAAATATCTGAAAGGTGACCTGGGAAGAGAAGAAGAGGAACCCAGAGAAATACCTGGGAACATATAAGTTCTGAGGGCATGTCTACACCTGAAGTTAGGGGTTTATTCTAAGATCAAGTATACATACTTATGCTAGCTCAAAAGTTGCAGTGCAGTCACAGTAGCATGGACAATGGCATGCAGGGTTTGGGCTAGCCGCTCTGAGTACAAAGCAGCCTGGATTCAGGTTGGCTTGCTGCTGCCACTGCTCCCTATACTACCTCAGCAACACTGCTATTTTTAGCGCACTAGCTGAAACAGAATTAGCAGAGGTACATTTAGGTGACCTGGGAATCACACCCCCAGCCCCAAGTGTAGGCATAGCTTGCATATATGTGCAGTAGGAAGGCTGTATGAAAAGAGTAACAAGCTCATAGGAATCCCTAAATCAGCTATACTGTGAAGCTTTGTCCCATGCTGAGACAGTGGTGCTGGGAGCGCTATAGATTCTTTGTTCTTTTTGGCACTAAGAAAGTGGGTTCCGGGTTTTTTCAGATTGTTCTGGGAGGCCAAAAGAAATAGATATGAGTGATTGAATATATACAAGTGATCTATCCCCTGTGACTCAGGGGGAGAAAGGCATGGGGGAGCTTTTAGCACTGCAAGTTTGTTGGGGAGCGTTTCCATCACAGAGTGGGAATTTTAGATGTGTTTAGAAGTTTGGCTGGGAGGGGTTGGTGCAGAGGGAGTAGGGAATGCATGGGTGCCACAGCATTTGGTATAGTGGGGGATGTTGCAGACTGTGTTGGGGACCTGAGTGAGTCTTTAGTGTTCTGGTAACCCTCTGCATCTCACAGCCAAACAGTAGGTTTTCCTTTTCCGTGATGAACAGGAATGAAATCGGGGCATTTCTCCTCTTAAGCATTAACTTGGTAAACATGATTAATAATAAGGGTTTAATGCACCAAGGTGGAGAGAAATGAAGGGGGAGAAAGTCAGGGAACAATTCAAGAGAAATTCTATCTTTCAGAAGGAAATTTGTGTGTAATTTCAGAAAGTCTCCATACTCTCGTCTCCTTTTTGGGGTTTTTGCCCAGCATCTCTTGTGGGAGGAGAAGAGGAGCATAGATCTTCCTGTCTTGCAGTTCCTCCTGGTTTAATTCCCTACTTTGGGGTTGTCTGGATAGGAAATGCAGAAGCTCCTCAGAGCGTCACACTTGAAGACTATAGAAATTGTTCCAGTTGCTGAGTTGTGTGGATGGAATATAAAATGCAGCTTTGCCAACTCCACGATTTCAAACATCAGCAGTCAACCCCACTCCCCAAATTGTGAGATCTGTATAAAAATAATTTGTTTTTCAAAGTAACAGTATTTTGAAACATGGAAAAGATGGAGAAGATCAATTCTGCCTTTAACTCCTTTGGCTGGGCACGTGGGGCGCGCCCAAGTGCGTTCTGTGCTGGCTGAGTTCCCAGGTAACTGAGGCTTAAACATTTTCAAAGCCTCAGTGAGGGCAGCTTTCTGGTCCTTATATCCCTACATTCAAGGCTAAATCCATATACAGAGCATTGAGCAGCCAGCATTACTAATCCCACGCATTCTAAAAATCATGGGTCAGATCCAAAAAATCATGTTATTGGCTTAAAAACTGAGATTTAAAAAAAATATTTTTTCAATTAGTACTTTTTTCTTAGAGCTGCTGAGGGGGTAGGTTTTCAATATGAGGGCTAGAAACTTGCTTTTAAAAAAAATGAAAGCTAAGATCCTCATGGAATCGCTGACTCCTGAAGCTGGGACATCAAGAGCAAACACCAAATATCATACGACTCATGATAAAATCAAAATTGTTGGTAACACTGTGCAAGCATCTTGTGTTGAATGAATTTCACCCATCTAGTGCTCCAGAAATATACCACAGAGGTTGTTAGTTATTACTTGTTGTTTTGCGCATATAGACACACGTGTTTTAAAATGCCTCAACCTTCTAAAATGCAGGAAATTAACATTTCAGAATGCCCCCAAACATCCCCCATATATTTTTGTCTCCCTCAACTTTCCTTTTTATGTTTGCCTGACTAGCTGCAAGTCTGTTTCCCACCTTGGAAATCAGGATTTTAGCATATTTTACTATCCTGTCTGTTGGCACATGCACATTGGAGAGTCTGGGGTGAGGGACAGTAAGATATACGGGATCATGATGTTCTTTGCAAACTAAAAAATATTGCTATGTATACTTTTTAAAAGTCTTGATAGTCTCCCTTTAAAAGCAGACAAGTTTATATTGATAAATGGGGCAGGGGAGGAGGGGAGAGGATTTAGATCGACAACAGTGACAATTCGCCTCCGGGAATTTGAATCATACTAAGGAAGTATCTCCTTTCACTGATATGGAACAGGAATAACGTGTGCAAGCAGCACCTGAATGTCTCTTTTTTTTGTTCCTTTGAGTTACTAGAAAGCAAGTTGGGTATTTAAAAAATGTGTTAGAAAGATTGCACCTTTGCCAGAAGGAGTGCCATTGCAATAGATTTGTCACCCACACTTTTGCTTCTGTCTTCTTTGATCTTTTTTTTTTCCTTAATTAAAACAAGTCTGCTACTGGAGCAGTTCTATCTTTTGAGAGAGACATCAGCCAAATGCTCGTTCCTCTAACGTATTGTATCAATACATCATCATCAAGGGTGACAGCTGTGTGGAGCTGTCACAATAAATATAGCTATAATTTTATTATTGTCAGTGTTAAAATGTGTTCAGGGCTACAGCATTTTTACTTATAAAAAATGTCAAACATTAAGTGTCTCATGACTAATAAAAACACCACACAGTGCTTATATATGTGGATACATTGCATGTATACACTGTACAAAAATGTATATTTATAGTAACATGCTGTAATTATGGCTAAAGTCCTGTCAGCATTTCCAGTATAAACATCATTTTCAGAATTTATTGTACAGCCATAGGATTAGATCTCAGCTACAACTTGGCAAATTAGGACGTCAGCCTATGTAGCAAATTCTTTTGCAGATTTCTCTTTTACAGAATGGTTATGGTATACACAAATACAAACAGAAACAGGCACTTGCAAAGTTTTATTTGAATTTGTGTGATTAAAAACCAGATCAGACATAAAGTGAAGTTCTGGTCTGAAAAATGACCATTTAAAAAAGGCACCGTCTCACTCTGCTCCTGGTATGATCTGCTCCTGGTATGCCAAACATTAAATGACTCATCAGCCTGCTGTGGGGAAAAGAGGTTTTATCCCACCTCATATATAGCAGTCTCTATTCAAGGCCCTTGCAGCCCACCTGGTATAGGGGCATGTCAGGGGCAGAGGGCTGTAACAGATCGTAGCAAACACTGGTTCAGCCCCTGTATCTGGGGATATAGAAAGGTGGCTTAGAACGACTTGCCTCCACCATACTTCTTGGCTGTGCTGGGATCCTACTCAGCACAGCTCAAGATTGAACCTGAAAACCTCAACCAAAGATCAGCTTCAACATGACTGGAAAAGAGGTAGAAAAGAGGAAGGGGATGTGAGGGAAAGGAAGATGGGGAGAAGCTTTATTCCCCCTCTTCACAAGTCTGCATATTACTATTGTTGGGGCTGGTTAAAAGACATTGCCCAGACTGATACAAGAGGTTTTTCAGCTGCTCTATTCTGTGTCAGGAATACGGTTTTAAGAGCATTTGTCCTGCCACCACTAGCTGAAGCAAGGGAAAGATCAAAATTAAACTACTTTAAATTAGCAAAAATTGGAATAGAAAAATTGGACAGTGAATCCTAATGTTAAGATGCTTATAAATGTGTAATTGTTTATAGCTATAAATGTTTAATAACAAATAAAGACAGTTTTAAGCGTTTATTGCCAGGGACAACAAAATGGCGGTTGCAGGGACTCACAGCCAGAGAAAACTAAAATGGTGGCCTTGGAATAATTCGGCCAATAGAAAACAGGAAGGCTAAGGTGAGATAAAGGTCACTTTGAAACCTGAAGGGAGAGGTCAGTCAAGTATAACGTAGATTCTCAGCCAGGTCTGGCTTTGATTGACAGATAAGTTTAGCCGCTGTGATTGGTTCATAAGAACAGACCAATCAAGGAAGGCTTAAAGATGATTGATGGATAGGTATGCTAATGAGAAGTATTGAGGGAATAACCAATCAGAATAGGACAAATACTGTAGATAAGGCAGAGAGCTGACAGGCTTGTGTGGGTGTGTAGTCAGAAGTAATCAAGATAGGAGCAGGTAGAGAAAAGTCCAAGAGCTGAAGAAGAGAGCTGAAGTCACTGAAGAGGGGAGGAAGAGGGCTAGGTTGTTGCAGAGGGTCAAGCAATCACTGCAATTGGCAGCTAAGCAGTGATAGCAGCAGCAGCATCTAAGAAGAAATATTCAAACAGATTTCAGAACTTCTCAAAAGCAGACATCAAAGTTAGGCAGACATTTAGACTGTGCCAGCATTTTTAGTACTGGGGACAGGACTTCATTCTCCCTTCAGCACACACAGTAAGTTCCACCCTCATACCTACACAGACTCCTCCACTGTCCACATGTAATAATGCCTCATTCCAGTGCAGAGGGGGTTAAAACCCTGTTGGGCTCAGCTTGTAGGAAGTGCAGGGGCAGGGCAGGAAGTATAAGAGCTATTGGAGCTAGGCTCGGAAAGGAGACAGACATCCCTCCCAGGGAGCAGAACTGCCAGCGGAGCCCATAACCAGATGCAGTGGGGAATGACTTTCCTGAGCTGGCCTGGAAAGAAGGCAAATAGCTGCCCTGGGTAATTGAAAAATCTGAAGAGTGAGTGGAGAGTGTGCAAACTGGCAAGGAGACGGAACCAGTAGGAACCAGTGGTAGGGAGTAACCCAGAGAAACGAGACATTGGTCCTGTTGTGTTGCGAAGTGGTAAGACAACACCCCACATTTCCCAGTCAACCCATGATGGGGTCACCCTTGGCTTCTAGGGCCCGAGGCCGGGTCACAGCTGAGCAATGAGGGCCCAGGTCCCCTTCCTGTAACCCACACTCAGGGCTGGGTGAGTGCTAACTCTTAGGTCAGGTGCCTGAGCTACTGGGTCATTGCTCAGTCCTCATCCCAAATGTCTACTGGATGCAAGAGTTTTTTCAGCTGCTCTATCCTGTGTAAGAAATAAAGCCCTAAGAACACTGTCATGCCACCACTAGCTGAAGCAAGGGAAGAATCAAAATTAAACTTATTTAAAAAAGGAAAAATTGGAGTAGTGACAGTGAATCTAAGGTTAAGATGCTTATCAATGTGCAATTTTTTTATAGTTATAAGGGTTTAATAACTAATAAAAACAGTTTTAAGCAGTTACTATCAAGGTTAACAAGATGGCAGTTGCAGGGAATCAGAGCCAGAGAAAACTAAAATGGTGGACTTGGAGTAATTCAGTCTATAGCAAACAGGCAGGCTGAGATGAGAAAAAGATCACTCAAAACCTGAAAGGAGTGGTCAGTTGAGCATGACGCAGGTTCTCTACCAGGTCTGGCTTTGATTGACAGATAAGTTTAGCAGCTGTGATTTGTCCATCTTATGAACGAATCAGGGAAGACTTAAATATGATTGGTGGATAGGTATGCTAATGACAAGACTTGAGGGAATAACCAATCAGAGTAGGCCAAAACCTGTATGTAAGGCAGGGAGCTGACAGGCTCTATGTGTGGTAAGACGCAGTCAAGAGCAGGTAGAGAAGAGATCATCAGGAGAAGAAAGAGATGAAGAGAGCTAACTCACTGAAGAAGGAAGAGGATGGCTAGACTGTTGCAGCCGATCAAGAGATCACCACAAGCGGCAGCAGTAGCAGAGAAGTAGTGGCAGCTAAGCAGTGACAGTGACAACAACTAAGAAGATGTCCTGTTTGACAGATCAGAGAGAGAGAAGCCTGCAGAGAAATAAGCATGATAACCATAGTATAAGGAGAAAATAGGACATATGAGTGTGTATGGCTGAAATGACAAAGTTGGATGTTTGTATATTCGTTACGTGTATAGTTTGAATGTTTAAGTGAGAACTTACTGTCAGGATCCTACGTGTAACTGATCCTGCATGTAGAATGTAATCATGGGGAACTGTTAGTTAAATTGGAAAAGATGGGGATGAATGTGA
>ML675605.1:5248188-5369988 GCA_007922155.1 Mesoclemmys tuberculata
CTATGAGTCTATGAGTCTATTTGGGGCTATTTCCAACCTATGGTATTGCTGTATTGGGTACTTTGATGTATGCTCTGTTCCTTTAATATGTTTTTTTAGATTTATTGTATTTAATGCATCAATACTTCCTAATAAAAATATTTTTGTTGGATAAAATTATTGCCTGAGTGTCAATCCTTTGAGCAGAAGGCTTTATCTGTGTCCTCCCAAGGGAAAACGGAGTTAGTTTGTTCTGGGAAGTTTTCCAAAGGTGAGGGAAACCCCTGATAAAACTCTGGCAATTCCTCTAAGGTGGACTAGCACCTACCAAAAACAAATAAACTGACAATTGAGATACAGGCAGGCCATTGTGGGTGTGCCTGGAGTCTGGTTTTCTTTTTTGGGGGGAGAGGGGGTGATTAAAAGACCACCATCACCATAATCATAGAACCATAGGGTTAGTAGGGACTGCAAGGGTCATAGAGTCTAAAATCCAGCCAAGATCCAGAATTTGTTGTGTCTAAACTATCCAAGACAGATGGCTATTCAGCCTCTTTTTGAAAACCACCCATGAAGGAGCTTCCACAACCTCCCTAGACAGTCTGTTCTATTTTCCTACATTGTTCTTAGTTAGGAAATTTCTCCTGAGATTTAATCTAAATCTGCTATGCTGTTGTTTGAACCCATAGCCTCGTGTCCTGTCCTCTGTGGTCAGAAAATAATTTTTCTCCAATCTTTTTTATGGCAGTCTTTCAAGTATTTACCATATCCCCTCTTAGTCTCCTCTTTTCCAAACTGAACAAACCCCGCTCTTCAGCCTTTGTTCATATTGCTTGCATTCCATCCCTTTGATCATCTTTGTCACTTGCTTCTGGATCCTTTCCAGCTTCTCTATATCCTTTCTATGTAGTGGTGACCAAAATTGGACACGGTACTGCAGCTGAGGCCTAAGTAGCACTGAGTAGAACAGTGCTATCACCTCCTGGGACTTGCATGCTAGGTCACTGTTACTGAAACCGGAAACTGCATTTGCTTTTTTTTGCAACAGTGTCACATTGTTGACTTCTGTTGAAGTTATGATCTGCCACAATTCCCAGATCCTTCTCAGTAGTGATGCTGGCAAGGTAGTTTTTTCCCATTCTGTATTTGTGTATTTGGTTCTTTTTTATTAAGCGTAGCACCTTACATTTATCTTTGTTGATTTTTTTTTGTTTTCTATAGCCCAGTTCTTCAATTTATCAAGATCCCTTTGAATTTAACTCTATCCTCTAAAGTATTTGCAACCCCTTCTATCTTTGTGTCATCTGCAAATTTGATAGTATGTTCTCTATTCTTACACCCAGGTCATTAAAAATATGTTAAATAACACTGGATCCAGACCAGATCTCTGTAGGACCCCACTTGAGACCTCCTTTCAATCTGACATCATTCCATTAATAAAACAGCAAGAGTCCTGTGACACCTTTAAAGACTAACAAAATTTATTTGGACATAAACTTTGGTGGGCAGAAACCCAATGGTCAATAGCTTATGCCAAAATAAATTTGTTAGTCTTAAAGGTGCCACAGGACTCTCACTGTTTTGCTAAAAACAGACTAACACGGCTACCCTTCCAGAACTCATTCTGGAATAGTTACTCTCTTTGTGGTTGTTTAACCAATTATATATCCACTTAATTGTATTCTACAAAGATTGTATCATTTCTCCAGCTTACTTATGAGAATGTTGTGGGACTGTGTCAAAATCCTTGCTAAGTCCTCCATATTCCCCCATCCACCAAACCAATTACCCTGCCAAAGAAGGAAATAAAGATGGCTTGGCATGATTTGTTCTTAATAAATCCATCCTGCTGCTAGTGATTACCCCTTCATCCATGGTATTTGCAAATTGAATTTTTTATACATTGCTCTAGTAGCTTTCCAGGTATCAATATCAGGCTGACTGGTCTATAGTTTCCCTGGCTCCTCCTTCTTCCCTTTTTGAAAGATGGCCACTAAGTTAGCTCTTCTCCAGTCCTGCAGGATCTCTTCTATCATCCATGACTTTGCAAATATTGCCAGTGGCTCCATGATTTCTTCAACTAATTCCTTCAGCATCCTAAGGTGAATAGCATCAGGCCTTGCTGACTTGAATTCTTTCACATTAGTCAGAAAATCTGATGTGTCCCTTACTTACCCCAATCTGCATCTCTTTCCCTTTATTGTCTATGATAACATCGCTAGTCATCCAGTCACTTTTTTTTTGTGAAGAATGAAGAGAAGTAGGCATTAAGCAGCTCCGCCTTCTTATCCTCTGCTACTAGCTCACCTTCTCCACTGATCAGCAGACCCACACCATCCCTGATCTTTTTTTTTGTCTGACATATTTGTAGAACCCCTTCTTGTTGTCTCTAACATTCCTGGCCAGTTGTAACTCATTCCTTACCTTGGCTTTCTAGATTTTGTCCCTAAATGCTCACACTATTTGCATGTATATTTTCTTAGTGATAGGCACCTCCTTCCATGTTCTGTATGTGTTCCTTTTGGTTTTTAGATTGGTCTCTTGTGGCTCCACTTACCTTTCCTTTGCATCGGAATAGCTTGATGCTGGGCCTGTAGTATCACATCTCTTAGAACTGCCAGCCCCCTTTGACTCCTTCTCTTCTTAATTGGTCTCTCCATGGCATCTTGCCTGCTACTTCTCTGAGTTGGTTGAAATCTGCCTTTTTGAAGTCATGTCCTTGTTTTGCTGTTCTCATGTCTTCCTTTCATTAAGCTCATGATAATTTCTTTCCAAGTTCCTAATCACCTTTGAGTTGAATAATTATAAACATAAACACACATGCTCCACGTCAGACAGGTCAGACTTTTAACTTAAATTTTGAGCAGCCAGCATGAAGGAAGTGAGTTTGAGGAGTGGAATACAATGGTAACTGCTGAATATTGCGATCATTTGGAAAAGACAAACCAGCCTGTTCCACAACAGGACCCCAAAGCATTATGGAATTTTGTGACCTGTACTCCTTGACTGTAAGGAGAATAAAATAAAATTAAATGCAAACCTTTTTAGCTCCTCTCTCTCTCTAGACTTGAGGTTATTACATAACACAATATAACACATGTAAATCTTTTGATAGTAGAACATCAAAAGGATGCTGTGGATGCTGTCTAAACTATCTTAACCTATAGAAGTCCCCATTAGGCCATCTGCCCCTCTGCATCTAGACACCCTTAGCTCATCTTTTGTTGCACAGAAGGGACCATGGTCTCTATCATATGTTTCTCTTCATTTTCCTCTCTGTACCATTAAGAGATGATTGGGTAGGGCTAATGATCTTCATCCAAATGTGCAATAAATGTTGTGTTAATGGGCCATGAGCAACCCTTCCACATGCTAACATCATGAAGTGTTTTGTTTTATTTTGTTTTTTATTGGCTCAAAGAGAACACACACAGCCCAGCCACTCCCTCTGAGAAAATGAATCAAGATAGCTTCAACTTACTTTTGAAATGACATAAATTAGTTTAAGTCAATTAGGAAACCAGAACCAAAATCATGTGATTTGTCTATACAATATAGATGTATGTTGACTCACACTAACAATTGGTTTCCATGTTCTGATTGAATACACCGGATTTCAAGATCCTAATTCAAATCACTCATTCATCATACACTACAAAACCTAGAATAGCAATCACAAAATTGAAAATTAGCATTTGAATGAATGGAGCTGAAATTTCACCAGTCCTTTTCATCAAACTTCAGCCATAAACTTGCCAGATGTGATAGGTGGCAAAAAGCTCCCTTCTAGCCATATTAAGCTTCAGGAAGCTGTCAGTTTGGAATAACGAAGGTGATTAGAAGTCTTTAGCTCTATATATCTGATTTGCAGCCAAGAATACTGCTGAAAGTGAGCAAGTGCAGTATAGGCACAATGCCGACTTTCCATATTGTTATACAGTAGAACTTTGAAATTTGGTGCACTCATTCATCACAGGCTGCTGAATATCAGTGGAAAAAAATCCAAATTTGAATGAGGAAATTTCCATGGCAGGCCAATAAAAGGTCCTCATTTTGTTAGGTTGTTTTTTACAACCTGAATTTAACTGGCTTAGTGCCCATATGGGCCTTGCCTATTGTTATGCATGTATTTAGAGTTAAACAACAATTAATGCATTTATTTATCTAGATTTCAACAATATAAAATGCCATACAAAAGTTCCACAGCTCCTGTAAACCACATAGCACTTGTAATAAAACAAAAGTAGATTTATTTAAGAAAAATTTAACTTGAAATGAGAGAAAGTTATGGACATAATTGGTTATGATACAAAACAAAATCATAAAGCACAAATGTCAGTCTACGATTTATTAATAGTTACCTTTCCTGTGTAATGAAGTAGATTTCTTTTCACCTCAAAGTTGCAGAACTGGCTGGTTTCATAAGAACCAGGATCTAAACATTCATGAAAACAGCCCTGCTTTCCTAGGGTTTCGTCAGTGGATGGATATAAAGTACCTCTCCTTTCTCTTTGTTATACTTAAACAGTCATTTGTTTCTATTCAGAGGCAGGGTCACCCGTTGTCTTGTTGTACTGTTCCTTTTTTACTTTCACATGGTTTTGACTGTTTGGAGATGCCTCTGATAGTCTTCCATTGAAATTATTGGTATTACACAAGGCTAGACAATTAAGCCTTGCACTGAATCACTGGCTACCCAGGGTAGGGTGACATCTCACTCCTGCCTGAATGGCCCATCACTGAGACACATTATCCTCTGACTACTCATTTTTACTCCAAGACCCTAAGGCATACTTTTAATATAAATACATTATTCCTTATATATTATCCAGACATACATCTCACAATGATTACAGATCTTGACAAGTTATGAGCTTTCTGTAAGTACCTGAAATATTACAGGATATTTATCCATAAAGAGTAAGACCTGTGTTTAGTGAAGTGAATTTGTCAAGTCTGAGGCGAGTGGCTTGCAAAGATCAGGTGACCCTCTGTCAGAGAGAACCTAAAAATTAGACCTATAATTATCAAATGATGAACACCAAGCAGCAAAACAGGGAACAAATTAACTTGGCCAGCCAATAAATCAAACCGACAGCTTTTTTACCTCCTAGAAACATATTTTCATTCAGGGGCAGGATAGGTGCACTGTTCCTGAATGCCTTATTCAATAAACAGCTTTTGCAACATGCCCAAAAGGCATTCGAGCCTGGCCTCTTATGGAATAGGATTGGGCATTAGGAGTAATAAATGACCAAATTATATTAATTTCTCACATTAGGTGTTGGTATTGGGTATGAGGCCTCCAAATATGAAGGTCATATGAGAGCATTTCTATTTATCATGTTTTAGACAAGAAAATGTCCCTGAATTTATTAGATGAGTTATTACAAAAACTTCATTCATTTTAATATTACATGTTGTCTACAATGTGTTTGTCTCATGGGCAGCTGTATGTTGTGCTAGGGCAGGTTTGACCACAGGCTGATGTTTAGTGACAAAACACAGTATAAAGAAAATGACATTGACATTGTCTCACTTTGGAACAATATAGCCCCTGGCACAATGCTTCAACAGCCACAAATAATCTCCTGGGGACAGCCTCCCTACTTAATGAGCTACAGCCTCCCTCCTTATTCCCAGTGCAGAGTAACAAGCTCTGGCACTTGTGGCCCCTTACAGCTCTGCATGACAGTGATACTGGGTCCAGCTCCAGTTTGTCTTTCTTAGTAATTCCTTTTTGACATGGTGCTTCACCCGGCTTCTGTCCTGGGGAATCCCCAGTCAGCTGCTCTATCCCTCCTAGGCTTCGGGCAGGTTCTTGGCTGCTTCACTCTGTGAAGGTCTCCTTGGTGCAGCCTTTCTGTATGGACCTCCAGACACGCACACTCTGTCACTCTCCTCTCTCTCCACTCTCCCCCACACACCAGTATTCCTCTTCCCGGAACAATCAGCACTCCTCCCCCCCCCCAGCAGAGAAAAGATTTAAAGGTGCCATTCTCTCTAAATCCCAGAGGGGTTACACAACGTTGTAACACTTGGGAGACCGAACTCACAAAGGGTAGCAGCAAAAACAGATAGGAAATGTTGATAGCAGTCCATCTATTCCTACAGATGTGGCTGTCAAATTGCATTTGGAACAAAATTTAAAAATTGACTTTGATATCCACATATATCTAGCACCTTCCATCCTAGATGACAGAACAAGATGTCTATATTTTTTTCCCCTGCTGGCAACTAGACCTAGTTTCCTAGGTGGACTTCTATAGAAACCCTGTGCCATCTTAAAAAATAAATTCCAGCAGGCCAAACGCATCTCTGAAGCATTAGGCTCAGGTTATTTTAAGCCCTCTCCCATAATGTTATATTTCAGAAAAGTGGAAAGCAGTTTTTATTCCTTTTGCTGCAATTTTTGTGAGCATATGGTGTAATGTTGAAACATGGGTAGTCAGAACAGTAAGGAGTTGCAACAGTACTGTTGGCTTATTTCCACTTTACAAATTCATAGGAAGCTAAAATATCATGCTGGTGACATATGCTTACCGGCTCTCCATTTACTGCCTGCAGCTATGGGCTCCTGTATTCTGATGGTAATTCTACAATCTGTTCACTGACAGCTCAGGAGGCCAGATGATATGCATGCTACTGACAGGGACATCATTTCATGAAACATTTACTTCTCTGCACCTGAATATTGGAGTAATCATATAGAGAGTCGACACACCATGAAATGGAGTTAGACTGAAGATTTCTGAGAAGAAAATAGCAGACTGTCATTCAAAATAAAGTTCATTTTCTACCAGGCAGAGCTATGTTAAAAGACATTTCCATACATGGAAAATGCTTTTCAATGCCGAGACTGAAATTTAAAAGGAAAATGTTTTTTTCTCCCCATTCTTCTTCAGTGGCCCTAGAAGTAATTACACTCTACACCAGGGGTTCCCAGCCTTTTCTCTGCAGCACACTGGTTGGGAAACACTGCTCTCTACCCTATATTTGAGGAAGTCTTGTATTTTACTTGTCTTGTATTATTTGATGAAGTCAGAATTGTATTATATTAGATGGGGGGTGGACTGGAAAACTCAACGTGCAATATTAGCGAAGGTGCCAGAAAAACACCTGTGGGGAAGTTTAATTTTGTATAAACCTATAAAAGTCATGTTTGATTTTTTTTCAACTGCTGAAGGCATTTTCGAAAAATGACCATGTGCACCTATTCATCATGTTTTATTTATGCAGTGCCATAGATACACTAGGCATTCAGCAGAAAGTAAGTCCCTGCTCAAAAGAATTTATCTGAGAATTATATTCTGTAGTGCATGTGTTGAGAAGCATTTACTCCCACGAGCAGTCCAATTAAAGTCATTTGGATGACTTGCAGGAAGAAGTGCTACACAATGATTGATTTAATCCTAAATGGAGCACAGGATCTGGTCCAAGTGGTGAATATAGATGAATTGCTCGTTAATGGCGACCATATTATAATTAAATTTAAACATCTGTGTGGGGTTTAAAATACTGAAGACGCTCACCACAATAGCATTTAACTTCAGAAAGGGGAACTACACATAAATGAGGCAACTAGTTAAACTGAAATTAAAAGGAACAGTCACAAGAGTGAAACGCTTGCAAGCTGCATGGAAACTTTTTAAAAAATACCATAATAGAGGCTCAAATGAAATGTATATGCCAAATTAAAACAAATTATAAGAGGACTAAAAAAAATATCATCATGGCTAAACACCAGAGTAAAAGAGGTGGTTAGAAGCAAATATGTATCCTTGAAAAATTGGAAGCCAAAGCCTACTGAGGAAAAGAGAGAAGCATAATCTCTCAAGTGAAGTTGTAAAAGTATAATTAGGCAGGCCAGAAAGAATTTGAAGAGCAGCTAGCAAAAGACTCAAAAACTAGCAGCAACAACATTTTTCAGTTAATCAGAAGCAGGAAGCCTGCCAAACAAACAGTGGGGCCACTGGATGATTGAGATGCTAAAGGGGCACTGAAGGAAGAAAAAACCATTGCAGAGAAGCTAAATGAATTCTTTGCATCAGTCTTCACTGCAGAGGATGTGAGGGAGATTCCCACATCTGAATCATTCTTTTCAGCTGACAAATCTGAGGAGCTGGCCCAGATCAAGGTGTCTAGTAGAGGAGATTTTGAAATAAAGTGATAAATTTAACAGTAACAAGTCACCAGAACCAGATTGTAATCACCCAAGAGTTCTGAAAGAACTCAAATATGAAATTTTGCAATTACTAACTGTGATATGTACCCTATTACTTAAATCAGCTTCTGTACCAGATGATTGGAGGATAGCTAATGTGATGCTAATTTTAAAAAAAGGCTCCAAATGTAATTCTGACAATTACAGGCCAGTAAGCATAACTTCAATATTAGACAAATTTGTTGAAACTATAGCAGTTGCTTTCAACCTTCTTGCATCTTTGGACCCCTAAAATTTTTGAATGATGGTGCACAGTTCTTTGGAAATCTTAGACATAGCCTGCGACACCCCCCTCTCCTCCCAAGGGTCCACAGACTGCAAGTTGAAAACCACTGAGCTATGGTAAAGAACAGAATTATTAGACACATAGATGAACACAGTTCATTGGGGAGAATCAACATGGCTTTTGCAAAAAGGAAATAAGACCTCACCAGTCTATCAGAATTCTTTGAGGGTGCCAACAAACATGTGGACAAGGATGATCCAGTGGATATAGTGTAATTGGGCTTTCAGAAAGCCTTTGACAAGGCCTATCAGCAAAGGCTCTTAAGCAAATAAGCAGTCCTGGGATAAAAGGAAAGAACCTGTCATGGATGAGTAACTGGTTAAAAGGTATGAAATAAAAGGCAGGAATAAATGTCAATTTGCATAGTGGAGAGAGCTAAATAGTGGGATCCCCAAACCATCTGTATTGTGACCAGTGCTGTTCAATACATTCATAAATGATCTGGAAAAAGGGTTAAACAGTGAGGTGGAAAAATTTGCAGATGATACAAAACTATTCAGAATAGTTAAATCCAAAGCTAACTGCAAAGTCTTAGAAAGGATCTCACAAAACTGTGTGACTGGACAACAAAATGACAAATGAAATTCAACATTGATAAATGCAAAGCAATGCACATTGGAAAACATAATTCCAACTATACATTCAAAACAATGGGGTCTAAATTAGCTGTCACCACTCAAGAAAGAGTTCTGGGAGTAATAGATAGTTCTCTAAAACATCCCCTCAACGTACAGGTGCAGTCAAAAAAATTAGCAATGTTACGAACCATTATGAAAGGGTAAGATAATAAGACAGAAAATATCATAATGCCCTTATATAAATCCATGGTACATCCACACCTAGAATATTGTATGTAGTTCTGGTCTCCCCTATCTCAAAAAAGATATATATTGGAAATGGAAAAGGTACAAAGAAGGGCAACAAAAATGACTAAGGGTATGGAGCAACTTCCATGAGGTGAGATTTAAAAGATTGGGAATATTCAGCTTGGAACAGAGATGACTAAGGGGAGATATGATAGAGTTCTAAAAAATCATGAATGATATGGAGCAAGTGAATAAGGAAGTGTTATTTAGCCCTTCACATAACACAAGAACCAAGGGTCACCAAATGAAATTAATAGGCAGCATGTTTATTCTAAACATAAAGAAGTCCTACTTAACACAAAGCACAATCAACCTGTGGAATTCATTGCCAGAGGATATTGTGAAAGCCAAAACTATAACTGGATTAAAAAAAGAATTAGATAAATTCATGGAGGATAGATCTATCAATGGTTATTAGTCAAGATGGTCAGAGATGCAACCCCATAGTATGTCTGAACGGTGTGGTTTATGCCACCATCCTTACATTAAAATTGTCATAATGCTGATGTCTGAAAAAGTCCATTGGTACTTTTTACTATAGTAATCCTAAAATTACTAATTCCCTATTTACTGATTTACTATATAATACTAAAATAACTAATTTTGTGATTGAGCTAAGCCACTACTCTGATTATTCCTTCCCTAATTCCAAGTCACTTTCTGATTCTGTGTCCTTCTCCACAAATGAACATTGCACGTTTGAGCCTGAATTTTATAAGTACAATTGATGTTACTTGCATCTAATTCTCAGGCACTTTCCACAATATCTTATGCTTTTTCCACAAGTTGTTCATTTGGGGCAGAAGAAAAGCTAGTGGGATTTTACCCTACTATCCTACACTGAACATTGGTAAAAACAACGAGAGTCCTGTAGCACTTTAAAGACTAACACATTTAATTTTTGAAGGCATAAGCTTTGGTCAGATGCAGGGAATGGAAATCATAGGGGGTGTATATATATACAGTCAAGGGAAAGGTACAACAATGGGAGGGGTAGGTAATAGCAAAATCCATACAGTTAGAGTAGCTGAGCCCTATTCACAGACATTGATTAGAAGGTGAGAATGTGTGTACAGTGACAATTACTTCTTGTAATGAGATAACCATTCCAAGTCCCTGTTCAGACCCACTCTGATTGCGTTAAGTTTGCTGATCAGTTCGAGCTCTGCTGTGTCTCTTTGAAGTCTGTTTCTGAAGCTTTTTTGTAGAAGTACGGCAACTTTCAAGTTGGCTACAGAATGTCCTGGGAGATTGAAGTGCTCTCCAACTGGTTTATGGATGTTCCCATTTTTTATGTCTGATTTGTGTCCATTTATTCCATTGCATAGTGACAGTCCAGTTTGGCCAATGTACATGGCAGAGGGGCATTCCTGGCACATGATGGCATATATTATATTAGTAGATGTGCAGGTGAATGAGCTCTTTATAGTGTGGCTGATGTGGTTAGGACCTGTGATGGTGTCACTAGAGTCGATGTGTGGGCAGAGCTGGCAACGGGGTTTGTTGCAGGGATAGGTTCCTGACTTCCTGTTCTTGTTTTATGATGTACGGCTGCCGGTGAGTATTTGCTTTCGGTTGGGGGGTTCCTTTCCTTTGTAAAGTACTTTGATAGTTACAGATGAAAAGTGCTATGTAAGAGCTATATATTATTATTATCATGGCTTTTTGTTTCCTGGGTATGGAAGAACTCATACATACATTGCAAAGACATATAGAAAACTAGTTTCTGTTAGTGCTGGTTTAAGCTATTTAGTTGAAAGATTCTTTTCATTGAGAAAAAAATTGCTGTTTGACCAAAATGAGACATTTTCACAGAAAACTAATTTTTTTTCGTTTTCGTGGGTTGTCAAAAAACTGGAAAACTTTAAGCAATTTTTGAAAATTTTTGGTTTAGCTATTTTATATAAAAAAAGTGTTTTGATTAAAACACTGAAGCCATCTCTAACATCTACTGTTTTTTCACCCACTTTTCAGTGAGAACGGAAAAGGGGACAGAGGAGAAAAAGAGAGAGAGAGAGGAGAAATGAAAAAGTTTTTTGACTTTTATTTAATCATAAAACTGACAAATTCTGAAAAAAAAATATTTTGGAAAAAAATGCCATATTTTCTGTGAAATACATTGACCTAAATGACACATTTTCATTTCAACCAGCCCTAGTAACTATAGTAGTAACCACTGACCATTTTGGACTATGCTACTGAGATTCATTTAGCTATGAAACTATGAACCTGCAATTATATAATCAATATTAATAATAATAATATTTAACTTTTACGTAGCATTTTTCACCCAGGGATCTCAGGAGTGCTAGTGTGTAAAGTTTAAACCTGAAGTCTAAGTGATTTAATCTATTTGAGAAGTGCAGTTATCTGGAAATGCACTGCCTGGAGTGCTCCATTTCTTCTGTGGAACTGAAATTATTTATGTATTTACACTGTGCTTGCTATGGTGAGCAGAGGCAGCTCTCAGTGGACTGGGCATGACTGCAAAGAGACTTTGAAGATTAAGGGAAAAGTCACGTTTACATACTAGGAATTATTGGCAAGGCTCCCATATCATAACATGCAGCTTCTGGCTCTCCCTGTGGGTGTGTAACAGAGACAGAGGGGGCAGGGAATCTTTGCACACCTGCACAGGGAACAGCCAGAATCCTGTTGCTTGTGTTTCCTGAGTTATAATAGCACCATCAATGCTACTGATATTAAAGGATATATGAGTGGTATGGAGGAGCCCTTTTACATTGGCTCTTTGTCCAAGGATGACAGGCGATAGCATATACTGCACCTCTGAATGGAAAGTGGAAGATCAATCCCCCATATTTCCCCCCAGCATACTGAGGTATTTAGTCTGCTTTACAGCTTCACAGATTTCCCCTCCACTGCATATGATCTCCTAGGAATACAGCTGTGTATCAATATGTAGTGACTGGAATTTTCCAAGGAGCTGAAGGACATTAAACACTTAGAATCCATTAATTAATTGGGCACCTAATTCCCTTCAGCTGCTTGGAAAATCTCAACTGGTCACTTTAAGAGTCTTTCAGAAAGTCCCCTTTATGTCCCCAATTCATCACAGTACTTACTATTTAGCTCTCCTGTAGCATTTTTCATCAGTCAAGAATATTCGTTGCTTAAAATTGTGGGTGTATTAAGTATTTGTTGAATCAAGGCCTATATGAGAGAAGATCTTGGCTAGAGGGCATTACTTGCAGGTGCAAAATAGTGCTTGCAAAATAATGATGGATTGAGAGAGAGCATTTTTCAAAAATTTGTCCTTAGTGAACAAAAATTTAACAATTAACAGTTTATTGACCTTATTAGGAGACACCCAAACCTGGAGGTTCTTACCAAAGACCAGTAACAGGTCCTTCAGGATTAGGAGAGGCTCTGATAACAGATAATCTTGTCCATCTGGTTTGTTTTTTGGAGGGAGATAAGAAGTACAATATCCACACTGCTTCAAAAAGAGTATCAACCCAATTCTGATCTCATGTATATTGGTTTAACATCATCTTCATTAGCTTCTTTAACTTAGGCTGAGTTCCTCCTGACCTCAAATGAGATCAGAATTGGGCACTGCATTTACAGTAGTGGGGTTTTCTGACATTGGCTGTGAACACTGACCAAGATAAAAATCAATGGCCCTTGTACACATAGATTTCAACGTGTATTGAATTTCAAAAGTTAAAACTTGAAAAATCATATTTTTTCTTTATGCCTTAAGTTGTAATATCTCCTGTGGGTACAGCAAATACTTGATATTTCTACTCCACAGTGTTCATCACACTTCAGCCATGATTGCTAGACCAAATGCAGCAAACCACCAAATAAGGAATGTATATGCAATGGCATAATCAAAACCACACTTGGAAAATTACATTTTATTCATTTTTTGTTTCCCTTTATAATGTAGCTGGAAGACAAGTGAGTCTACAATTTATTCCAGCTGGGTCTTTTCTGAGGGTACTTTCAGATGATCTACATTATCCTGAAATAATTAACAGGGCATTTCAAGGTTAGGAGATGTAAAGCTCAATTATCCTTTCATGTACACCACTTTTAAACCAATAACATTCTAATGACTTCAGTAAAGTAATTGCTGACTTATACCAGCATTTGTGGGAGTAGAATCTGGCCTGTAATACATGTCTTTACTTCTGAAGAAACATATTTTAAAATGTAATATTTTATGCTTTTTAGACTTTCATCCCAATATGTCCCTAAATGCTTCAGAAGCTATAAAAAAACACATCATCCCTGAAATGGGATGGGAGCTGTCAGGAATCAGGGTCTGCAGCAGAATTAGTCTCTGGGCAATCTTTGAGCACAGTTGGCCTAGTAGTAGGCTGCCTAATTGACCAGACTGCCTGACTGATCAGAGGAGTGAGCAGACTGGGTCTTAAGCCGTCCAGCAGCAGCAGTTCAGTGGCTGCTCATACAGTTGGGGATGGTTGAAATAGCTCCTGTGCCTGCTTGTTCCCAGCCCTGCTCCTGCCTTGCCTCACCTCACTGCAGGTAACCCAGTTCTGCTCTGATGCCTGACTTTTTTTACTTTGGCTCTGCCTCTTGGCCCTGATATTTGGCCTCTGACTCACTATTCCGCTGGTCTCTGATTCCTGCTCTAACTACTAGGCTCGACAGCTCCTCCAACCACTAAGTATGACTGCTCACACTGATCAGTGGCAGTCTGAGCAGCCCCAACATAAACAATAAGAGAACTAGTACTGAAATGATGTGCATGGATTCTACGAAGGCCAGTCTGACTCTGACAGAGATGGTGACAGGTTGCCACTCTGTAGGTGCTGAACAAGCTCAAGCTGTGTCACGTTCCTCTCCAACTCCTGGTCTCAGCAAGCCCAAGCTCCCCCTACCTGACAAGTTCAGTGGTGATTGAGACAAATTTCATGGGTTCCTAAATCCGTTCCAACTCCTATTTCTGTGATGCCTACAGTTATATCCCACTGACCAAGCCTGGGTGGTTATCAGCCTGCTTACCAGGGAGACCCTATCACGGACATTGCCACTTCTGGATAATCCAAGCCCTCTTTTGGATAATTTGAGGACTTTATTCAGCTAAGGTGGTGGTGATCTTTGACCCAATATGCAAACATATAGTTGAAGCTGTGCTTTGGGTGTTAGGGCAGGGACGTTGGTCTGGTGCTAAATATGCAGCGGAGTTCTGATGCTTGGTAGTAGACACCAAGTTGAACACCCAGCATTATTTCTGGCTCGACCTAACCAATTATATTAAAGAGGAGCTGGCACAGGTGGAATCCCCATCAAGCCTGTGTGTCTTAGTTGACCTATGCATCAAACTCAACAGCTGTCTGAGTGAATACTGCCAAGAAAAAAGATGGATATCCTGGTTTCTGCCATCTCTGGTCCCCCCATCACCAGTCACTTCTCTATTACCTGAATCCCTGCAAGTTGATCAGGTCTGGCCCCACCTCTCCAACATGGAGAAGAATAGACTTGAGAGGGTCTGGGTTGGGTTGGTGCCCTTCCTTTATCCCTCGCAGTCCACAGCAGCACTTGTCTGGTGATAGCCTGGTGATGGCCAATCAGCTCCCAACACCTCTCCATGTCCCTGTCCAGCTCCTGCACCCTGCAATGCCTGACACCATACTAGACACATTGGTGGACTTGGGTACCTCAGGCATTTCATGTATCTGGAGTTCACCCAAGCACACTATCTTCCCACCCAGTAAAAGGACTCCCCCAAGTTAGTGGAGTCTATTGATGGGGCACTCCTTCCATTGGAACCAGCCACCCACCAATTACTCATAAAGGTTATTACCCTTTGAGGACACTGACAAACCTCTCTGGGCTGATCTGTGCACCACGTTCACCAGTTGTCTCCTGGATTGCTGCCCGTGATCGGCACATCTGATAGTAGTCTGGCATGACATACTCTGACTCCCCATTTTACCAGCAGTACTGTTGTCCCAACCTGGGACCAGCAAGCCATTGTGGATTGAAGAATTCAGCATTATGAAGAGAGAATCCAAAGGCAACCTCAGCAAACCTCCATGACCTCCCCAACTGCTTCAGGGATGCTTGTGAAATATCAACTCTGTGCTGATGTGTTCAATAAAAAGAAAGCTGACACCTACCACCTCATTGCAGCTATGAATGCCCCATTTACTCCCTCTCCAAAACCAAACTACAGGTACTTACTTGGATAACATCCTCACTTTCTCCAAATGTCAGAATGTGTGCACTGACTTGGAGACACTCTGCCAAAACCATCTGCATGCAGAGCTCAAGAAATGCAAGTGGGATATGAACATTGGAATTCTTGGGATATATCCTCTTGCCTGAGGGACTCACCGGGGACCCACATAAGATAGAGGCATTATCCGACTGGGCTGCATCCAAGGATGTACATGGGCGTCAGATATTCCTGTGGTTAGCCATTTTCACAGATGATTTATTAAAGAATTCTCTAGCCTGATAGCATCCCTGCAAAAGGGGGGCCTGATTCATCTGGTCCACAAAGGCTCTGTCGGCCTTTGGTTGATTGAAGAAGACATTCACCTCGGCGCCTATCCTGAGTCACCCAGATCCCACTAAACCATTTATGATCGAGACAGACACTTTGAACTGTGCCATAGGTGTAGTATTCTCTCAACATGCCGATCCCCTGTAACCAACTCCACCCCTGTGCTGTTTATTCTCAGATGCTAAACCCATCAGAGGAAAAATTACAATACTTGAGACAAGGAGCTGTAGGGTGCAGGCCTTGCTGTAGCCCTAGGCATAACTAAGAGTATGAACCAGACTAGGCCTTGGCAGAATAGTAACACAGGAGGTGTCGGCTAGCTGAGTAAGGACTTTCCTGATCTGAGAGGTACACGTAGAGTTCTCAAGTAACTATGTAACAAATTCCCAAAAGATGGCACAGGAACACAGCGACCTCTCATAAAGATAAGAAGGGGACACCAGATAATGGATGAAAGTATTCTCTTTGAACTAGCAGGTACAAGGATAACAACATATGGAATGCAATAGGTTCTAGCCTAGGGCACAGCATCATGTTGGTACCACTGTCATGAGCATACACGTGTTAGTGTACCTGCAACCATTGAGCCAGGGCTCTGGTACTGTGCTTCATTGACAATAACCCTAGCCGAGTGCTTTTGCCACTGAACCCAATCTCTGGTTTTTCTTCTGTGAACAACACCGATGTCTTCTGAATCAACATACTTCACTATCTGCTAGTGCAATTAATACCAGAGCTCCAAGAACAGCAGCACTAACAACTCTGCAGCACTAGCAATGTTTTGCAGCAATAACACCGGCTATCAAAGCAGCTTTTGAGGGGTGGTGCCACCTCCTAGAAAAATTCCAGTTCCCAGTCCTGGTCTTGATGGACTATAAGAACCCAGAATACCAATGGACTGCTACATATTTTAACCAACATCAGATCCATTGATCTCTTCTTTGCTTGCTTCAATTTTTGTTGTGACCTATACTACGCGGATGACAAACAGAAAGGTGATTGTCCTTTCCTGCAGTGATGAATATCCTGAACCCTGTTTACAACCCAGATCTGCCAAACCCTGAATTAAGTGGGTGCTTACCCAACTCTGAGTTCTGACTACATAATGGCCTTCGTTATTGCATGTGTTGTCTCTGTGGTCTGCAGGAACAATCTACATTGCAGATTTTGAAACTATGCTATAAATCACTGCTTTTGGGCCATTTTGGCCTGTTCAAGATCTGGAATCTGGTCTCAAGCAGTTCCTGGTGTCCAGACTAATGAGCTCAAGGATTATATAAGGTCCTTTGGCCTCTGCAGCCATACCAAGAACCCACTATCAAAGCCCTTAGGCCTCCTCCAGCCTCTGCCCATGCCTCCACAACCTTGATGTACCATCTCAATGAGCTTCATGTAAAACTGCCATGCTTCTAGGGAGGTTACGGCAAAGAAGGACAAAAATTATTGCTAGCCTGCATAATAAGTTACTGTAAATAATAATATTTAATAAATGTTCAATGAGGATGTAACTAAATTATTAAATTACATGAATAAACCTATTCAACTAATTATGTTCAGCCTCATATAGATAAAAATATAAGAGTAGGAATGATTGTGAGTGAAGGAAACAAAATTCACAGCAGACCTTGGGAAGATTTTCCTAACAAAGAATCACAAATGTATGAAATTACTTTCCAAATTAGGTTGTACACATTGGGCTTTTTAAATGAGCAAGTTTTTATCTCTGGAATATTATAAAAGCAAAGATTCCCTATGGGGCCACTTACTTGGACTTATTTCCCAAAAAATTTATTATATTGTTATAGAAATGATGCCAGATTGTCATATAGACCCCTGGCTTCATATTATACCTAGAGAGAAATTATTTGCTGTTCATGTTTCTGTTAAATTACTTTGAGGAGAAATGACTGAGTAGAGATGGTTGGATTTTTTTTTTCCACTGAAAATTTTGACTTTGCATCAGCAAATGAAAGTGTTGGGAGAAAACTGAACTTTTGGTTTGGGGATTTCAGTTTTTCATGGAAGAAATTGAAAATTTCCATGGGAAGCAGGTAGTTTTCATGAATTTTTCTCCCCTAAGTGGAAAAATTCTCTATTTTCCATCAAAAACAGATTTGATAGAAAAATTTGGCCAGCCCTAGAAATGAGTAAAAACCAACTAAAATGGGGCAAAAGGGAGAAAGCCAAAGAAACAATGAGGTTTTCAATACCCAAATTACAGTCTATTATAATTCACTGCACCATGATGTAGACAAACGTTGGTGAAATATGTAGAAAGAGACAGTATCCACTGCTCAGATGTTGTTACAATGTGAAGAGATTCCTTCCCCCCCCCGTGCAGTCTTCATAAATAATTGTATAAACTTACTTTCATTCTCACACTCACTTTGGACCATGCACAGTGATGGTATCTGCATTATCATGAGACATTCTCAGGCTATACTGGGACCTGTCAGTAAAGCTGAGCCACCCCTTCCAAATTCCTTTGTAAATGTTTTGAGATGTTTTTGAGCAGTATAATGGTGGGAAGAGTGTGCTTTCCCCATTGTAAAAATATAGTCATGTTGCCTTGCATTCAACCTTATCTCTGCCACTTCCTGAGTTTTAAAGCAAAACTCTGCTGGCATAACTCAGTTGACTTCAGTGGAGATAAATCAGCATAGAATTTGGCCCTTATTGCTTTCCAATGCCACTTTAATATTGTTTCAATATAGTACTTGGCATTTAATTTCCTAAATGCTTTAAAAGAAAGGAAGGGCAGCAAACACACGCAGTCTGTATGGTTTACTTTTTGGCTTTGCTGGTAAGAGCTTGTGACTTCTTTCAACCAGCTGTAACACCACAGTAAATCTCCAAAGGTCTCAAAGAAATATCCCAGACCAGTGATTCTCTACTCCTTTATATGCCGGGACCCCATTTTTCAGACCTGAACCGCCACCCATACTAACTAAGACCTAATCTACTCACCCCTATATAGCAAAATAGTTCTGATACTTGTTTCTGACCCCGTTGGGGTTGCAACCCTCAGGGGGAAAAAAACCCTTACTGAAATCATAAGATAATTGTGGGTTTAGACAATCAGGGACACAGGACAGCAAGTTCTGTCTGGTGCTTTTCCTTGGCTTGTCCTCTTCCAAAGAGTTTGTCATATCTATTTTTGTTTGGATTTTTTGTTTTTAAATTTAACCTGATTTATAGAAATTCTAAGAGAAGGTCTATGTCCTCCTATTACTGCCTTGTGATATGTTTTCAGAAGTTTTCATAAGATTTCTCCAAGACTATTGATTAAAATGACATTCATTACTAGGGGTACTATAGCATATGCAGAGGTAAAGTGCAGGTAAGCTGATTGCCCTAACTACACACAGTCCACAAAATCAAAATTGGACAAATTGCTGTAATTTAGTAAGATGAATCCATGCATGTATTGCAGAAAATTGTATATTTTATTTGAAGACAAGATTGCACATCTCTAATCAAGGCTTAAAGTCTGAATGAGAAGAAATTATACCATAATTATTTTCTTAAAAAAGAACAAAAAGTTGTTAAAGCACCTAATGTTTATCTTGGAAGATGTTGAGAAAGTTGAAGTGATGAAGAACTACATGATAGCAGGGAAAACTACTTTTACCACAACAATGAGAGTCCTCTGGCATCTTAAACACTAACAAATGTATTTGGGCATAAGCTTTCGTGGGCAGAAACCAACTTCGTCAGATGAATACCTTTACCACATGCTTCAATCTTGCAAAAAGATAAAATTCATTTAGCAATACACTGAGCACTTTCCCCCCCTTAAACACAAACACACACACACACACACTTTAGTTCTGTGCAAAAGGTTCTGGGTCAAATTCACTCTAACTATAGTGGTTTCAATAAATCTATATCAGAGATGAATTGGGCCCTCACACTTTTTAGCTTCATATTTTTCCCCTGCATGCATTTTTTATCTGCTTAAGCTTCCAGCTTTCAATTAAAATAAAATTTTACTGCTCTTGAAAAAATATTTGTCTGAACCTAATGGTTCCATGTACTTTACAAGTAAGAGGAATAAGTTACTAGACGTTATATATGACACTTGACTTCAAGGCTGATGCCACTTTGTTCTTTTCAGCTTTCTGCATGAATTCTTTTATTTAGTTAGTTAGATTTACAAAACATGGGGTGCCTGTGTGAACAGGCTGGTTACATACTTCTGACAAACACTTACAAATAGAATATCCATTTCTTTTTTAAATGTTAAATAGGTTAAACACTTTTGTTTTATATACTCAAGATTCTGAGGGTTCTTTAAGCAGAATTATAGCACTTAACCAAGGGAAAGGGTCTGGCTCAGATGTGCCGTGTTGAGAAAGTCACTTTACCTCTCTGCTTCCCTCTCTGTTTCTGTTCCCCCCTACAACCTTTTGCCTGTCTTGTCTTGCCTATTTAGACAGAGTGCTTTTCAGAGCAAGAATTGTGTCTTTTTATGTGTTTTATAGAGCCTAGCACAATGGACCTGATTCTGGCAGGGGCCTTTTCACTCTCCTGCAATACAAATAATAAAAATAAATAGAATAAACTAGCAATAAATGTTTTATTTGGCTGGAGTCATCAGGTGGTATTATCACACATAGTCTTCCAAGTTATTTTTCATAGCAAGTGACTAAATGTTCAGTCTTGGGTAGACATGTCGTGTGGTGGTGGTTTTGTTATGCAAGGGTCTGGATAGAGGGAGCTGTTTAAGCAACAGGAGAATTTGCCCTTTGCCTTAGTCTCTCATTAGGGTCAGCTCTTGAGGCACCGTTGCTCCCTGGGAGCAGATATTGGTGCTGGGCTGAGACTCTTTAAAGAAGGGATTGCCCTGTATGTTGTTTGTGACCATCTCTGTTCCTGGACTAGTGTATACGTGTAAGTAAAACAAATTACACTTAGACTATACCCATACTCCGCATCACTGACTTCTCCTTCACTGGGAAGCTGACGTACAAGGCTCTGGATACCTTTCAGCAGAGGGCCAAGAATAATATTATGAGCAAAGTTAGACTTTGTTATGGGTTGAGTTCAAATAATGTGTGAATGCGCCTTTCACTTAAGATCGTTTGTGAGACAGTTAAGGGGCCATAGCTCAAACAAGCCCTAATAGTGTGCCCAGAAACTAGCACCATGGGGGTAGAGAGTTACACGGGGTATTCTGCGGTGTGTATGTGTGAAAAGGACAACTGGGATGAAGACACCAACTGAGACAGAACAAAAATATCAAGGAAGTCAAGCAGCAGCCTCTGAGCAGGGTGTATGTCTCTAAGAAAACTAAAGAAAGTATTTTGTGTTTGGTGTTGGCTCAAGAGGCTTGGGCCCTGCTAAGAAACTATTCTTTTGTTTCTGGTTCCCCCTGTGTTCAGAGAAGCAGGACCTTCTACATTCCTTGTGAATAAGACTGCATCAAAGAAAATACCTAACTTCATCATCCATTTCTCCCCAGCTGGATCATCCTCCAGTGCCCTGAACTTTCACTAGCCATTTGGATTGAAAAGGCCACTAATAATAATTAGTGAGTGCAGTACTTTACTTGGGAAAAAAAATCTGGTCTGGAAGTTCATTTCTGTTTACCTTTAAAAAAAAAAAAAATCATATCATCAGCTTTCTCCTATCCACATGCAATGACAGGGCCTTAACCCAAGGCAAACTCCCCAATGCTCCTTTAATGGAACTTCCCCCAAGTCATATAATCTTTGGCAATGGGGAAGAGTATTTGACTCCATGCAATGAACACAAGGTTTCATACCCAGAAATCACACATCCCTTAGATGTCTTCAGGCTCTCCCAGGGTTTGTAGATAAGGTCATCCATGCCAGGGTTCTATGCCTCCATGCCACACCAGGGGCTACCTGCCTCTTTATGCATGCAGCGAAGGGCCACAAGAAAGTTTAATACAACTTCAGCCTGCCCTGACTTTTCAGCAAAAACTTGAAAAGATGGAGGATAGTGCGCATGTCCCCCAGTTCAAAGTGGGGATATTCTCAATAGGGACATCCTCTTTCTGTCAGTAAGTGGAGAGAGAGCGTCCCATGTATTCTTGAGGGGATATTGCACTCCCTGGTTCATTCCACTAAGTTAGTCCTATTTAACACCCTCAAAAGATTGGAGGGGGAAAATAATATTTAAGATTGTTGCAACATTTTCCACCCTCCTTCATAAATAGGGCTAGTGAACTCAGTTAATGATTTTGGTCCTAATTCAACAAAGTTCATGTTTAACTTTAAGCATGTGAGGGTTCCCATTGAATTCAGGGATCACTGATGTCCTTCAGGGCCTTGCTGAATTGGTACCTTTATAAGGAAGACAGTAATTTTTAGAGCTGGGACTGTTTTGACAATCTTGTGGCAGAACGGAGAGGGAAGCAGGGGTAGAAAGAGGTGGAGAGCAAAAGCAAATAAATGCATCATTCTGAGAAAATATGTTTTTTAAAAAAGGTACTAAATATGTATATGGCTGTTTTTTGACACACAAATCACCTTCCAGGAAGTTAATTCTGTGAAGAGAGCTACTAGTCCAACAGGAGAATGTATTGCATATTTTCCATGAGAGCTTAATTTTCAGCATAGTTACACAATGTATCCTGCACTGGCCAAATGGGAATTCCTCAAGCATATGGGATGCCTCAGCTGGTATGAAGCAGTGTAGCTTGCATCTATACCAACTAACTCCCCAGCCTGGGATAGGAGATGGAGAGAGAGTGTTAAGGGGCCAGAGCAGAGCCCAAAGGGCCAATAGCCAGCTGATGTACTTTAGAATAGACCTTAACCTGTTCTAATTTATGTCAATGTGCTGCAGCTGGCACAAATGCACCATGGGAATTAGGGAAACATAACCTGCTCCCTGATGGCCACTGCACTGCTGCACCATGCAGATCTGAGGAGAAAATCTAGACTATAATCTTTTTAAAAATGTTATGTTTGTGGGTACTTATGATTTAAACTGTCAGATAGCCCTTTAGCACATATTTTCAGAGCCAACAATTTACATTTTCAGTTATATACTGTTATGCATTTTGAGATAATACAACATAAAAAAAATCAGTTCAGTTCTGTTTTAATATACCATTGAATATGTGCAATTAAAAAGACAAGTGTAACACTCAGACAGCATACAAGGCCCCCAGCCTTGACCCTAAAGGGTTAATGCAGCAGCCAATCAGCCCTGACTTCTTAGAAGGTGCAGAAGAAATAGGAAGGGCTTTTTTTGGGGGGGGGAGGAGAGGAGGAGAGGGGAACCCCACCTATAGGTCTGTATGACACGTCTGTATGTGGAGACTGTTGGTTGTAGTTGCTGTCTTTATTTTGCTACTGCCAGTTTTGTTCTGGCTGACTCCTTGTATGTGTTCATAAAGGTGGCCCTGGAAATAAGGCAAAGGATCACAGCTGACTGAAGGCTGCCTGACTCTTATTTTGTGGGCCGGGAAAGCAGTGCCCCAGCCTGCATAGACTTACACTGATTATAAACAGGCTGTTTCAGGTACAGCCACATGACAATTTTAAAAACATTTCATTTCCTAAAGAAAAAGTGTGACTCTTTACAGGAGTGCCAGGACTGAGAGTCATCTTGTTACACCATTTCCAGTGAAAAGACAATTTGCTTCACCTTAACTGGGTGACACTACCAGTCTGTTAACCACTCGAACAATCTCCGCAGGGCGCTGCCAGCCCTCACTTTCCAGCTTAAGAATAAGTGTGCCTGGGCCCCTCTGTAGTAGTCAGCCCCTGTCACTGGATGCTCACAGAAATTACCAGCTTTGGTGTCCCGAGGGGAACAGAATATACACAGCTTGACTGGTATAACCCAGGATCAGGTTCTTTATCACATCACAGCATACGTTTTTTATTAAAGGCTAAGCTTTAAGAGATAGTGAATAAGGATAATGGAAACACAAATGGTAACATATAAAATGCAAACCTAGGTTTACATTTATTAACACTTACCTTTCCTGTATAATAAAATAGATTTTCCTTCAAGGATTCAGTCTTTTGCCTAGCTAGCTGGTTTTCATTCACCCAAGATCCAAATGTTCATGAAAACTCCTTCTCCTTCAAGGGGTTTCTTCTGTGAGTGGAGAACAAAATGTCTTTTTACTTCTCCTGATATTTCCAAAAACTCATTGTTTTTGTCCCCAGAGTCAGGATGACAACCCGTGGTTCCCTCCCTGATGGGCTGGCTCCAAGTTGCCTTCATGTCCTCCTGTTGACTCCATATGTGAAACCCATTGTGCTTACTTGCAATGCTTACTCTACACATGAACCTAGGAACATCAGTGAGTCTACATCCCTTTGTCTGTCAAAACCAGTTTGTTCACCCTGACTGCGGCACAGATTTTAAAACATTTTTTCAGTACATATTCAAAAATTCCTTAAATATCGTTCATATGTACAGCTCACAACAATTATGAGACTCAGTTTGACATAAGCTTTTATGAAATACCTGACATGCTATTCTTTACAGATAAATATTATGAAAGCAGTGTGCTGGGGTAGTGAGTTTGTCAAGCCTCTTAGCAGTTGCTGACATAGAAGAGTGAACCTTTGCCCAGCTGGCCACAATAGGCCTCTGTGTCACAGTTATAAACAGGTTGTTGAAGCATGGTGATATGCTGATTCAATTTCTAAAGGAAGAGACAGAGCAAATTACTTGCACTGAAATATGCCTGTTTCATCATTCCCCTGGCTTGGCTGGGACAAGAGGTGGCAGGCCAGAAAAGTCCCCACTCTCCCAATGCAGGGGATCTTTGTGCCCAGACACAGAGGTAGCTCCACCATCTCTACTCCACGTCTGCCACAATCATGAGAGCAGCGCTGAGAGTGTTCCAGGGATCACGGTGGGGGAGGGCCTGGCTAATGCAGCCCTGCGCCTCAGTGACACTGTGCCCCTGTTAAGCTCCATGCTGGTCTTGAAGAGGCCTACTACATTTCCAAATGTCAGCTTGCTGTCCCTGGTTGTTTCAGTGCCAGATCTATTCTCCTTGAAGTACCAAGATATGGAGACATTTTTAAATAATAAGAAGTCTATTCTGTTTTTTCACTCTCCATATATTCAAAAATTGTTGAACCACCTAAACTTAAAAAACAAAAATGCCCCTTTTGGGCAGAGGCCAAACCTGGAGAATTTAGGCCCGAAAGGTGAATGTTTAGAAAATGTATAAGCAACTGGAAGTTATTATGTGGTTGCTCCCACTCTAGTAATGTACAATAATGTATTGTGCAAATATGCTGCAATTCTATACAAATGACAATATTGTTAGATTGTATTGTAAATTATCATTGTCATTTGTTTGTGCTTTATTTATGACTCTGTCCACCTATCTTGGTTTGTATTGTCTTCCATAGTACCTGTATCAATGATATTTTTCCATTTTATTATTACAAGAATGGATTATTTTTTTGTGATTTTTCTGTGAAGACATTTATAAATATATATGCTTGCATTTTTAATAACAAGTGGCTGTATATTTTTGGATTTTTATAATCTTGTAAGTGAAATGGATGTATTTGTTCCAAATTTCCTCTTTTGAATCCTGGGGAAAAATGTAAAATTCAGTGAATAAAATGCTTTTTAGAGGTAAAAAGTGGTTAAAAATCCAAACAGTGCAATGTGTTATTCTTTGATTAGAGCCCTTCTAGCCTAAATCTGATGGTTAAAAAGAATTGATAGACAATACCAGATTGACATTAACATATAAACACTATAATAACTACATTAAAAGTACTGTGCATAAGGTATATTAAAATATTGTGATGATAATTTCCTCTCTTCTGTATTACTGGACCTTTAATTGACATAAGAAAGTATACACTTGAGCGTAGCTTGGGAACAGAAGTCTATGCTGAGAGTGATTCGTGCTACTGCAACAAGGAGCTATTGATTGACTTACTGCAACAAAAGCCTTTATAGTATACATGCAGACTGAATCCATAAAGCAGACAGACCCAAGGGGACCAAGAAGACCACTAGTGACTGAAGGCCACCTAATGGATACTTTAATATATATGTAGAAACTGTAGGCAAAATGGGAATCATCTGTTTGTGAATACTAATATGTCAGACCAGGAAGATGATATTTTCTGTGCTTGTTTTGTATTTCATTACCTTCTTTTGAAACTTTAAACAACAATGGAATTTTTAATACATGTTTAACTATCTGTTGCTAATGCACTGAAAATAAACTACATGATTGCAACAAAGATTAAATAGACACTTTAAACTTCTGCTGCATAACACTGACTCGTAATATAACCTGTAATATAATCAGAGTATAACCTGTGGCAACCTAACACACAAAGGGAAATTAAAAGATGCACAGATAATACTTTAGACATGAGCATGTAAAAATACTCTGTTTTGTATAATTGACTAAATAATAAGGACCCAAATATTTCTCAAAATAATAGTTGTAATTAAACTTCCAATGACCTGGAACTGTTTCTGTTTTATGCATCAGCATTTTTAATGTAACTATTACCATAGTATCTGAATGATTAAAGCTGGTAGGAAGATTTACTTAGGGGAACATGGTGGTGGGATCTAGACTGTTTGAGCATTGTGTATTCAGGCTGCTTGTTTATGTGTGGCTTTTTTAACAGTACAGTGGGGACTGGCAGACAAAACTGCCCATAAAATGTTTAAATACACGACAGCACAACTCTTCCTTCAGGCTGACTCCATTTTGGGTGCTCAATGTGGAAGGGCAAGGAGGGTACAATGAAGCACTTTTACTTCCCTGCATGCGAGAGGTACTCAAGACGGGCACCAAATTGGTGCTAGTCTCTCTCAGATGTGTGGGGAACGGGGCTGAAAGTGTGTCTGATTGAAAGGGGTCACATACCTGTCAAATACAACTCCCACAATGTCCTCAGGTGTGTACATTTCAGACCTGCTGGAAAGGGGTAGTAACCCTGTTTCTCCACATCCCTGCCTCTTAGGGCAATCACTCAAACAGGAATGGTGTAGGAAGCAAACAGAGCCCTTTCCACCTCCTGCAGGAACTAAAAATGCTCTCTCAGGAGGGGAGGAAAGAGTCCATCAGCTCAAGCAGCTCTGCTCCCTCTCACCCCTCCTCTCGGTGAGCAGCTAGCCCTCTGTTCCTGTCCTCTGACCTCTTCAACTCTAGGCCTGGGAAAGTGGAGTGGGGACCCCCCTGAAGCCTCACCATGTCTGGGAAAGGAGGCTGGAGAGCCTCAGGAGCTGCAGGAGGAGCAGAGGTGAGGCAGGGGCAGAACTAGGGGCAGAATTGATTGGGGGACAGTTGTGGGCAGAACTAATTGCAGGGGCAGAACTTATGTGATGTAGCTTTTATTTCTGTAGAAAATGATAGCTGTCCCCACATTTTTCAGACCACTTTAAGCACTGGTGAGGAAAGAAAGAGCAGCAAGGAGGAAGAACAATGGCTCCCATCCTCACTTTGTACTGACCATGCAGCTGGCCTGGGAATAAATGTGTTCAATGCTTCCTAGAGCTTCCCCCGGGGCTCTGTTCTTTACCCTTCTCAGAGCTGTGCCTAAAAGGCACGATCTAGTCCTTATTTTTTTAACCCAATAAAAAATGCCTTTCTTCCCTCTCCCCCCCCCCCAAAGAAAAATATTCTGAATAGTTTGATATTCCTCATCTACATCCTCAGTTGATATAAATTAGCATAGCTCCATTGGCTTCAACCATAAATGATTGACACCACCTGCGGATCTATGCCTTAGTTCTTATTCTGTGGCAAAAGTTAATGTGGCACCTTCACAAGGGTTGTCAGCTATGAACCATTACATTTTGTGATCAGAATTGCCTGTAGCCTTTTGCAGAATTCACACACACACCCTGTACTCTGCCGAGGAAACTTTACTTTTGCTCTTTCTTTTTTTGTTGTTGGTTTGTTTTTTACCTAACAAATGTAATTTTAGGTAAATTGTTCTCTTGTTTTGTTCTCTTTGGGTATAGAAATATAACACAAATTTTTCACAAACAGAAAAGAATAAATACAAAGTCCCTAAGGGAGAGTACAGCCTGTGTCTTTGCTGTGCAACAGGCTGCAGCAATATTGAAAACAAAATGGCTGCCAACTCTGCATATAGAGAAGAGTCCCTAGACATGTAAAATGTAGTGCACCCTCCCCCCCCAATCAATTTCATAGCTGCATCCACTACAATGAGTAATTAAAACCAAAATAGCTCCCAGGATATCCATACCTTATCAGTTTTGGTTGCTGGTGGTAAAAAGAAGGCAGAAGAGAGGGATGTGCTTGAGGTAAGAGAAATTGGGGATAGGCAGAGGAGGTCCAGAGTGAAGTAGAAGAGGAATGTAATCTGCAACAGATAGGAGGGTATGGTGAAATGCAAAAAAGGAATAAATGGGCATGGGCCAAGAGTAGAAAGAAAAATAGGGTGCCAAGAGTAGATGAAGGGCCTTGTGTAGGGAGAAAGGGAGAGGAAAGATGTGGTAAAAACACAAAGAACATGTTCTAAAAAGAAGTTGTGGCTTGACAGAGAGGAGCAGGCAGCAAGGAAGACAAAGTGAGCTGGGCCCTCACAGTGGCAGAGAGACAAGAAAAAAGAAGGAAGGTAAAATACTTTGGAGTAAAATGAGCCAGATAAAGCTCTGAAAGGAAAGAGAGAGAGTGACACAGAAAGAGAGAGAATCAGGTATCTCAGAGTAGAAGAAGGGGCTCTTTGAGAGAGAAAAAAAGTTGAAAAACGTTCCCAAAACTTAAACTAGGGGAGGTATTTCATCCAGCTACAGAGACGATGTGGCTGAGATTCATTGGTATTTATTTCTGTATGCCACAAGACATTTACTGAATTAGAGAAACATGCTTTCATTTAGATGGGAAAAATGTGTTTTTAAAATTTCTAAGGGTTTTGTGAAACCCCAACTGACTCTGGGTTGTCTAATCTTTAACCTTAGTAATTATGTGCTTTGTTTTCAGTAAGAGTAGCATTTAAACTTCACAAACTCCCTTCGCTCATTTATTCTCAGCATCATACTTAGATATGGGCAACTGCCCCATTTTTAGTTTTATTAACAGTGGCAAATTTAACAGTCAGTGATGTCAGCAAATGCTGACTGGGTCCTATGTGGTCTGGGCTCCCTGCCGTCTTCTCCCATCTGCTAATAGCAGAGGGGAAAAAATGTACCTTGCTGCAGGTTTTTTTGCTGTAGGCCCCACATGTTTCACATTCAAATACACGCTCACTTCTCTCACTCTCCCAATACTCGTCCCTGCCACTGCACATCTGCTCTGCTCCTTCATTGCCCCCCTCCCAAACTGCTCCATGCAATGCCATCTGTTCCTTCTGGCCCAGGCCCTGCACCAGTGCTTCCACCGTTAGAACCCTCACCACTGCTCCCGCCAAAAGCCAGAACTGCGAGGGGTGGGGCAGAGCTGCGAACCACCACCACTGCTGCCACCACAGCTAGACTCAGAGTCTCTAAGGAAAACAGCAGCCCAGTTCCTGTTGCTTTCATTTGAATTCATGGCAGAGCCAGCATTTTGGAGTCCCACCCTCCCAGGGCAAATTGAAACATGGGCAGGTGGATCAGTGCACTGTTCTTTCCTTCCTCGAAGTTCCAGCAAGCTGCAAAAAGTGGCAGCAGCCTGGGCTGGGTATATGTTGTGCCGCCAAGTAGCCCTGAGGCTCCAGGGTCCTTTAAGTGCATGGGACCCCTAAGCTGCTGCGCCTCAGTGTTATTCCTCTGCCATTGCCATCTGCCCCACGCACTCAGTTCTGAGTCAGTCATCCTGGCAAGGGACCCCCTGGCTGCCTTATGGCTGATGGAATTGCATGAAGCTTCAAGTATTTAACGCTGCCCCTGGCCATCAGCCCTTGGCTATCAGCCTCCATTTTTATGAAGGACGGGCACCCACCCATCCTGCAATACCTTTGCTAAATCCCACAGCATTTGAGCATGTTGATGGTAGTAAAAGTTTCCTGCTCCTTCTTGCAAGGGTCATAGCCACTGGGTGTGCTTCAGTGCTGAAGGGGCAGCTGTTGGGAAATGTCGTTTGTTTCCATAGCTTCCGTATTCTCCTCTTGCTGTGGGACACTGAGAGAAGTCTCTACTTCTGCTCTAGCATCTCCCCACCGCACAGAACTCCCCCCAGCCTGCCCCACTCTCGTTCCACCTATCTCTGATAGATCGAGCCCAGAAAATTCAACATTCCCGCAACTGAAGGATAAAGTAAGCAGCACAAACCTATACATCCAACTTAGTTAGTCTCATACTGGAAGACGTCTGAAAATGAAAACCATAAATAAAAATACAAGTTTAGTTTTAGAAAACAAAAAGAAAACGATTTTATTACAAACTGCCCCCTCAGATCCTAAGCAGAGCAAAGGATCATTTTGTAAACATTCAAATCAGCTCCTGCAATTGCAAGTCAAGAACTGCCTCTCAATTTAGTGAGCATGAATCTGTCATTGTGTCCAGAATTATGGCAGGAAAACAATTTGTGCAATACCACTGAAGTTGTACCGGTAATAGTAGCAGATGATACTTCCTGAGACACTTGGCTGGAAACCAGCACAACTGAAGACCCTACCAAAGATCCCATGGATGATCTTAAAACCAAAAAAACCCTAAAGACGAAGACCCTGTAGAGGAACTTGAAGGGAGGAAAACCAAAGCCCTTATAGATGAGCAGGGCAACAATGAAGCAGGTCAAGCATCCTTCCTGATGAAATACTTTTGATGTTCCCATCTGAGAAAGTCTCTTTCAAGACCTGGTTTTATCAGTTGAGCAACTGAGTATGCTTGTACAGATTAGTCCTTACCAGCCCACTGAAGGTGAAATGCCAAAAGGACTGTTTCCTTTTTTCCCTACAAACCACCATTTTTCATCTTCATTATACAGCATGAAAAATACACCACATGAAGATTTGCATGTCAAGTGGCATAGCATATCTTCAGATCATGCATACTGTCACATTTATTGGTTATTTGGACATACACAAACTTGAAAATCAACACGGTTAACAATGATTGGAAGAATATGCTGAAATCAATGTCACTTCATGGGAGGAGCAAACAACATGTACAGTCACATGTGGCAACTCTAAATTTGCAAAGGTTGATAGTGTCAATGCATGTTTTAATAAACGAGCATCTGAAAATAGGAAATTGCAAGAATTACTAAAAATATTGTTTGACACAGTCAGAGCTTTGCTAATTTAGGTCTCCTCTTCTATGGCTACCGTGAAGTGCTGGAGAGCAACAACTGTGATATTTTCTTGAGCATCGGTAAGCTACTTGCCAGACATAATACAACTTTTGCCCAGCATATCGGTGACACCAAGAGAATCAAACACTTGAGCAAGACAACTATAAGAAGCTTATAAGTCTTTTAGCATCAGACACCAAGAGTGCATGCTTAATAGCTGCCAAGAAGCTAAGTTTTTATTGTCATTGCATAACCATGGATATTAGCCATTCATGTTGGCCAAATGGCCAGTTTGCTTTGCTTTGTTAATTTTGATCATATTGAAGGAAAAGTAGATATAAAAGAGCATTTTGTAAGCTTTGTGGCAGTAATGAGGCAGATGCTGCATCCTTATGTGACCAGTTAAATAATGTTTTATTCTGTAAATATGGTTGATCCTCAATATGTGTCTGGACAGGGATATGATGGGGCCAGTGTTATGGTTGGAGCTCATTTTGCAAGCAAAACTGAAAGAATATCTTTTAGTCAAGGGAAACAAAGTGTATGTATGTACCATACATCTATTGCCCAGCACATAAAATTAACCTAGTTTTAGTGCACGCTGCTGAAGCCAGCACAACTGGCTGAAGACAGCACAAGCAGTCTGGACCTGAAGATTTTCTTCTCAATTTTTCAGAAAATATATAAATATTTCACAGACTAGCCATCAATGGGGAAAAAGTAATGATTAAGTCTAAAAATAATCTTTATCTTCAAACTCTTGTTCAAGAGAATACAGTTTTGCAAAAGGAAGAGGAATTTGATGATGCACTTCAGGCCCCTGAAGAAGTTGACAGGATTGATGCAGCAGATGAAATTGAACAGGCTTCTGAAGAACAAAGGAGACCTTTACATCTAAAGGCACTCTGCAAGACTAGATGGGCCGCTCAGATGAAAGCCAGTGAGGCAATGATAGTACATTTTCAAAGTATAATTGAATGTGTAGAGGATGAAACTGTCACTGAATGCAGGAATAGAGGACATACACTGAGCAAAAAGCAACCTCTCTTTGACAGCTTGGATGTTCTACCTCAGTCTGTTATGATGACATAGTAGCTTAGTTATCATGGCTGTAGCCTCTAGTCTCCTTCAGTCAAAGAGAATTGACCTGTTCCAAGTCTCTGGACATTTGAGAGTACAGTAAATGAACTCAGCAAGCTAAGATGTGAAGAAAAGTCTGAGGAAATTGTAAAAGAATCTCAGTACAAGTGGAAAGCAATGGGTTTTGAAATGCAAATTATCCAAGCCACAGGAAGAGACAGGTATGCTACATGGATTCTGAATTTGCATATGATTCGGTGTTAGAAGTTAAGGATAACCATCAAAGGAAATATTTTGAGATCTTAGACACTATGATCGGGGAACTAAAATCTTGATGTGAGGGACTTCAAGAGGTAGCTACTGTATTTGGTTTCCTCCATCCCGGGTGACTTCAAAACATAATCTTAGAAGAGTCAAGGAGGAAGTTCTTAAACTTATGTGAAAATAATTGTATTTTTCTTTCACAAGATTGTCTTTCAAGATGTATTATTTTACAAAGGACACAAAGGTGTTCATTTTGTCACTTGCAGTTTAGAGCTATTTGAATTTCAGATTGTCAAGTTCTCTTGATGTTTTACCAGAAATGGAAATGTTGTGTCAACTTTTTCTCACCATAGCAATTGGAACGTATACTGCTGAACACATGATGAGCACATTAAGATGTGTCAAAAAAACCCGTGCATTCAACATTTTTCCAAGGAGTAAGAACATAAGAACAAAAAGAATGATTATACTGGGTCAGACCAACTGTCCATCTAGCCCCAGATCCTGTTTTCTGACAGTGGCCAGTGCCAGATGCTTCAAAGAGAATGAATAAAACAGGGCAATTATTGAGTGATCCATCCCCTGTCATCCAGTCCCAGCATCTGGCAATCAGAAGCTTAGTCATATTGACTGATAAGTTCATGGAGGACAGCCGTTGATGGACCTATCTAATTCTTTTTTGAACCCAGTTATACTTTTGGTATTAACATCCCCTGACAATGAATTCCACAGACTGACTTGTGTTGTGTGAAGAAGTACTTTTTGTTTGTTTGTTTCAAACCCTGCTGTCTTTTAATTTCATTGGGTGGCCCCTGGTTCTCATGTTATGTGAAGGAGTACATAACACTTCCTTATTCACTTGCTCCACCCCATTCTTGATTTTGTAGACCTCTATATCATCCCTTAGTTGTCTGTGTTCCAATCTGAACAATCCCAGTCCTTTTAATCTCTCCTCATGTGGAAGCTGTTCCATACCCCTAATCATTTTTTTTTACCTTCTCTATATCTTTTCCAGTTGTAATATATCTTTTTTGAAATGGGGGAACCAGAACTGCACACAGTATACAACACAATTTGGGTTGCACTTTTGTTTAAATTTAGGATTTTATTTTTTTAAAACTCTTTATTTTCTAAAAAGCCAAAGGTGATGTGACTGACCGTGTTTACTGACCATGTTCTGACTCTTACATCTGCCTCTGGTTATTAAAATTATGGATTGCTTGAAAATTGGTCATGTTAGTTTGGCATCCATCTCCAAGACCCTGTTCTAAGGGCAAACCACAACACCCCTCTAAATGAATTGGGAGAAACTCCATTTGGACAGCTAAACTGCTATCTCCCTACCACGAGTTTTCCTGCTTGACCCAGGGACTACCAGGTCTTTAGCCTGCAACCATGTTTTTTCCAAGCCACAACACAGACATCCCTCTGCACATTTTGGGGATGAGACAGTTAACTATGTTGTTAATTTACATGCACATGTACATAGTGTAGCTTCTTCATATTCATTCAGGAAATAGGGCAGTTGACTCTGAAGCTGATTTAGCTGCAAAATTACAGGCTAATTTATTGAAATAAATGTCCACTGTTTTCTGTACTGTAATACTTAATCTGCATTATCCTGTACAAGAACCATTTTATTATGTACTTTTCATATACATGATTTTAATGGATTCTGGCAGAGAGTAGTATGCAATTCTTTCTACATTCTGAGATGTGTGATATTAAGGTTGGAGATTACTCCTACCGGAAAAGATATTTCAGATTATCATCTTCTGAGAGACATTAATTATGATATTTGCTTTTTGAAGAATGGTACATTCCAACCAAGTTGCCCTGGTGTCGATTGGAAAGCTTTAAATCTTGATGGAGGGAGGCACATAATGCAGGTTTTGAAAAAAGTAATAAGCAGTTCCTTCTTACAGGACCTTCTCTCTTTTGCCCATATACCAAAGACCTTTCAGTGCTATTATGCACAGCTTGAGTAAGGGGAAGATGTGATGATCTGGGAATATCAGTGATTATACTGTACTCTCCCTTTCCCATCTGTGATTTTTCCTTCTTATTTTTAGTTCTTTCATTTTTTGTGACCTATTACTTCCCAGCGTAAACACTGTTTGCAGTCATTTACTTCCAGAGAATGTACTAACTGAGAATCAGGTGATAGACTGATAAAATGAAAATCACTGCAAGTGTTGGGGATGGTGGCAATAACATAGCTATTTATGATTCACCCTGTGAAATCCACCATGCTTGGAAGTACCAGCGCCTTTTAAGGGTTCCATGCAACTTCTCTAAATGAAATAATATGCATTTTGCATTTTTGTCAGTGAAAATGCTAGGATACATTTAATTTGAAAGTGCATTGTTGGTTTTGGAAAGTTAGCAACTTAGCCTTCGGTGGCACTGACTTAGCTTGCAAGGATAATCCTCAAGGTGGACATTATGCACTGATAATGTATTCATCTTATATAATGTTGTACATTATGAGCTGATTGATTTTTATTTAATTATTTATTAATATGCAGCTCTTTGAAACACACACACAAATTCCATTATCAGTGCAGCTTTGGTGCTAGCTTGCTATTTAAGTATCATAGGACAATAAAAAGGAATAATGTTGCCTTTTTAATTGTTCTGTACTATAGCCCTATCCCATTTATCAGGATCAACAGCTCTAGGTCTTTGTCTTTAAGTGTTTTTGTCAAGTGTAACTTCCAAGCTGACACTGATCTTCTTCATGTCCTCCTTCAGTACCTAAAATCACCTTTTTCTCTGTCTTTGCAGACGCCCATGTCCATCCCTCTGCATCAGGCCTGGAGGAAGGTCACATCTCCTTGCTACATTGTCTCTGTAAAAGCAGTCTTAAAGGAGAATTAGTTGTCTCTGGGGCCCTGGCCCTCTAGCTAGGGCAGGACAGCAGGCTGTCTAGGACTCTGGCCCTCAGGCAGGGCAGAGCAGTAACCAGTCTAAGGAGCTCGGGCCCTCAGGCAGGTGGAGCACAAAACAGTCTAGGGCTCGGGCCCTTAAGCAGGGTGGGGTAACAATATTGGGGCTTGGGCCCTCAGGTAGGGCAGAGCGGCAAAGGTAGGCCATTTGGCTGCAGGTGGGAAGGTTGCCATCCCCGGGGCAGCACGGGCAGGAGGAGATAGGGGGACCCGGGCCACCCTCCTGCACCTGCTCCCAGCTCAGGGTCCTAACAGCAGCGGAGGGCTCTGCCACTTGGTCAGCAGGGATCCCACTGAAACACGCTGACCAATACTCAGGCACCACAACCAGACTATCATCTGCTATCCCTGGGCTACTTTCTACGAAGCCCTCACTGTATACCTGCACTTCGTGGTTGTCCTCCATCTCCCTGGGGTATACAGCTAGTGGCAGTCCCTGCAGATCCTCAGCATCCTTGTCAGCAAGTAGTTCTGGCATACCTGGTGAATCATCAGGGCTGCAGAGGTCCTCTTCAGGCTCCTATTCCAGCAAGAGTCTCCGCTATCTCCTCTGGTTCCAGCCCAACTGAGCGGCAGGGCGTACCTCTTATATTTCTGTCCCACCCCTCTTCTTCCAGCAAGGCAGGCCTGGCGTGACTGGCTCTGCCCACAAGGGGGTGGCAGGCTCTCTTCCCCATCTGTCTCCGAGAGAGGCTACTGCTCCCACTATTGTATTCCTAATATTCATTGTCCCATGACTACTAGATCTTATATTTTGGCCACCATATCTTGTATCTTGTCATCTCATGTGACCCAATCATCTCAGTCAATACTCCCTCAGCTTTTCCATGATGGGGATATCTGCATCATGACCCATACCATTTAATTGTGTAGACTATCAGTTTTAGTCTTACCCAAGGCTCACCTAAGCACTCTCATTTTGTCAGTGTGAAGTAGCTGTTCTTCTCTCTTCCTCATCAGCCAGCATTCTGACCTGTATAACCGCAGCTGGCCCAATCATGGGTTTATACACTTTCATCTCCTTGGCATATTCTTACCACAGAAATTTCCTGTCAACTCCTTTCATTTGCAAGTGCTCTTTATGTAACTCCTAACATTCACATCCATATGTCCATCATGGCTCAGCAGTGAACTGAGATATCTGAATAGTTGTAGAACTTAACTCTATATCATCTAATTTTACTGGCTTCTCATTGTCCCTCTCAATGAAGCATTGCATGTATTCCATTTTTTGTCAGCTGATTCAGATACTATTTTCTTCTAATGCAGCTACCCATTATCCTAGGTCCCTTTCTAGTTTGTATTTATCTTTATGGCACAATATAATGTTATTGGCAAAAAGCATGCTCCAGGAAGTCTCCCCCCTAATCTCCTGCATCAAGGTTTCCACTATAATCACAAAAGGATTGGGATTAAAGCTGATCTCTGATATAGGCCTACCCTCAAAGTGAATGACTCACTGTAGATACAGCTGTTTCTCACCATTGTTGTACCTTAGTACATGTCCATGAGAGTCTGAGCATATGTCTCTGGCAGATTGTGTGACCACAGTGTTACCTGCATACTAGGCCACCCCACCTTCACCCCAATCCATAGAGCTCAAGGCATAATCAAATTAAGGCACCCCCATCCATTCCCAATCCATGGGGCTCCAGGGGAAAGGTACCTTCTCTTACCCAATTCACATTCTAGGGCACCCATTCTTAGTTTACAGGGCTTCGGGTATAACCAGGTTAATTGAAGTACCCACCCTCTTCCATACCATTGGGCTCCAGGTATAATTCTCTGTGGGTTTGCAGGATCTTTTACCAGTGAAGGAGCCTTACACAGTAATATCCTTATTTTCTGTTTATTAACAATTACCATCACAGAATACACACACAAAGCCTACAATGTTCACCACTCCCACTGAGGCCCACAAATTTCTTCTGGTGGCCAATCAGGATTAGATCATCTACGGACACCGGCTTCTGTACAGTATGGTTGGCAGGGTGTTGAGGTCTGGCAGCTTTGATCTTCTCAGGCTGTGTTCTGGAGTTAGGTTCCAAAGAATTTCCTTTTGGACCTCAGTTTATATAGTTAAAACTTGAGTCCTGCTTAGCTGTACTTTAATTAATCATTTAAACTAAAGTACTACAAAACACCAATCCCAGCCCATTACAAAACATTCCTTTAACCAATCAAATCCCACCACCTTAGTTGATTTAAATAGTGTGCACTTAGTTAGACAGAAACAATTAAAGAATGAGATAGAAATCATTCAGATAAACAATAAGAAGTGTAGATTTTATAATCACAACTATTGATAAGTGATTCCTTTCCAGACAGAATGGTATCAAACCAAGTTTTCTTTAAGCGTCTTAAAACCTGTTTCTGCACCTGGTGATGGTAGTTACTACTAGGACAGTATCACCTTCTTAACATCCTGATATTACATTGTCTTGAAGTAATTTCAGGAATATGAATATGTGACTAAATGCTACTTAATTTATGGCTGCTGTCTCTTCTAATATGACTGCTACTGCTTAGCCCAAGAACAAGGCCTAAGCTTATCCAAAAAACCAAAGCCTCAGACCTTACAATAGGCACCATTGTATCAGTTTTCTAGGAACTATGTCATAAGAATTTTCTACATCCACAATCACTAAATTCAATTCCTCATGTTTCTCTCTGTACTTCTCCTATAGTAACTGGGCTCCAAATGCTTAATCCATTGCTGACCTTCCTGGCATAAACCCGAATTGAATGTAACTTACCTGTTGCTCCAGTTCCTCATGAAGTCTTTTCTCAATAAGTCTTTCCAGCCTTTTGATTGTGTGACTCATTAACTTGATGGGTCAGTAATTATTACTTTCTTCTACATCTTCTTTTGCACTTGAAGACAGGGACCAATGTACTCTTTGTCCACTCTTCGGGCATTTTTCCAGTACAGACAATTAAGCTGATGTTCAACAGAATTAACTTTTGTTCATCTAAATAAAACACAAGATTGTTCAAAGATCAGCTAAACTGTATTTTCAGAAAGGAGCCAGCCTGCTTTGTGGAAAGAGTCACTGGGTGAATTGGTGGGATAGATTTATTTTTATACATAGAATATGTGTTTTAAGGATTTCATTAAGTTATGCATAGATCCCTTAATGAACTGAAGTCCTTCGTTCAAAGTGAAGCCCATGGAGTTACACCAGTGATTAATTTGACCACCTGCATTCATGAAGGCTTTATCACATATAAATAAAGGGGGATAATAAAATAAATATTGATATTTCCAGGGGTAATAATATTACAAAAGAATTCTCAGTTAAATTTAGCTACCTCCTGCCCCATGCTAAGTCTCCTTTGTGTTATTTTGGCTGTGCAAAGGTCAGATAAAAATGCCCTAAATTGATGAATGATAAATCTATTCTATATAGATTTATATACCACCCTTGTCACCCAGGTATCTGAGTACCTTCCAATGTTATATTATGTGCCACATGACTACACATCTGTCAGATGTTGTTGTTTCGTCTCTCATCTTCTTCCCATAAGGAGAAGCGTGTTCAGTGGAGTGTCTTGTTTTGGTTTGTTATTATTTTTTTAATATAAATATACCTGTTGCTATGTGTTTGTCAGAGAAGACAAGGTCAAAGAAATGTACCTTGTACTTGGAGCAGAAGGTGGTGAGGTTTGTGATAGTCCTTAGTTTCTGGGGGAGTTCAACCCACCGTCTTGGAGTGTGCCCAGAGAAGGTTCTGCCTTCCTGCACATATGAAATTTACTTTTATTGTTAAGAGTTCCACTGTGCCAGAGAAGTTGTCTGAGCTTTATATGGTCTTTTAGGTGTCATGGGCCTACATCATGGAAAGCTTTCAAGATATAGCTAAGACTTGACCTTGATTCAAAATTCTATGAGAACAGTGTAGAGAGTCCACCACGATGGGATGGAGTCTCCTACCCAAATGGAGATGATAGAAAGCATTACTCACAACTGTTCCTATATGAAAGCTCAGCCTCAGCAAGAAATCCAAGACTATTGCTAGTCTATGGACTGAAATGATCAATTGTGGATGTGAAACATCAATGAATGGAGATCGCACAGTGGCTGCAATCTTTTCAGAATACTTTCCTCTGCCCACCAGCCTCATCTATTTTTTCTCAGGTTCAGCTTTAGCTTGCTGTTCCTCTTTTATGAGCTGATCTTATCCAAGTAGTGGACCATCTTGGTTGTACAATTCTCCTGGGATAGAGAAATCCTCAGATAGGATACAGCTGACATAGAGCAGGTGTACCTGGTCCTATGCCACACCACTAGCATACGGCACATGACAGGGATGGGAGGAGCATGGCTGTTCTCCAACCATCCCCAACTGGTGTCTAATACACCACACAAGGTGTATAAGAACATCCATGAGACTGTTCTAGATTACACTGGAGCTGGTGCAAAATTGGCCACAGGACCAGAAAGACAACCCCCAAAAAACTGCTTCCTGTATTTAACACTTTGGGTGGAGCTGAGGATTTAGCCCTTCTGTTTCAGACAAGGTAACACAATTTCAGGGATATTTTTAAAATCTTAATGGATATTTTACTCCTCTTGGCCTTGGAATGGGATAATATTTTGGGGAAAATATTTATATAATAAAATCTTTAATTTGCAGTTAATTTCAGCATGAGAACATCCTTCAGAAAGGAAATATGTTGAACATGCTTGCATTTTCCTCTTGAGACTATTGAACTGATTGTTTTTCCAGCTGTCTTGAAGGGATTAAATTGATATTCCTTTGATGCAGTTTTACCATGTCTTATGTATGCTTTGACCAAATACTATGGATGATAAATTCATTTTAATGATAAACTTGTTATGGCTGATAAATACATTATAGAAAAGCCTTTGGATGTTGAGCCTGACACAAGCCTTTCTATCATTGTCAGCAAAAAACACAAACTATAAAACTTATTGTGATGGGGTACACTCACCCTGCACTGGATGGGGAAGGGTTAACTCCACATTGTGGGCTGAAGAAGCCATGTCCCCTCATCCCTACTGGACATGTTCCAAATTCTCTAGTATAAAAGGGAACATCTCAGCTCAGTTGGGGCTGGACACTGAAGAGAAAAGACCTACAGTGGAAGCTCTAGCCTGGGAACCACAGGAGCCCCAGATCATTGGAGCTAGAGATGCTGGGACTCTGTAGAATGTCCTGGAGCCAGAGGACACCCAACAGAGCCCGGAGTTGCAGGATGCTACACTTGCAGAGGGATTCAGAGACCTTAACGACATCCAGGCTGCAGCTTCAGAAGATAAGCAAAGAAGGAGTTCAGGGGTTACCATAAAAGCAAAAAGACTGCAGAAATGTGTAGTTTCTTGGATTCCCTGAGTTCATTCTCCACAGATGGTGTCTCACTGTTTTATATGTATTTGGGCACACCGAGTGTTTTTAGGTTTCCCATCGGGAGCCGGAACCAGAAGTGCAAAATGCACCATTTTGGCTGAGGGAAACAGGAACCAGAAGTTCAAGAGTTGCCATATTAGCTGTCTCCCTCTGTCCAATCTACAATCCCAGACTGTCTGTCTGACATCTCCTTCCTGATGTTTCACTGTCAAATTAACTCCACATGGCCAGAACTGAACACTTTATCTCAGCTCCCAAGGCCACCTGTACTCCACTTTTAGTGTATCACACCTGAGAACAGAACCAACCACTCTGTCACTCAAGCCTACAAACAGAGTGTGAGCTGTGACTCCTCCCTCTTACTTACTTATAAAGCTGCCTGTACTTCCATCTGTCTGCCAGTGATGTTAGCCTCATTCATCCTTTTGTCCTTTTTCTCCTGCTTTCTTCCATGACAACTTTGGTCCTTGGAGTAGCCTTCCTGAACTAGTCCACACAAACACAACCCAGTCAGACTTTAAATCCTCATTCAAGACTCATTTCTACTATTATGCTGACAGAAAATTGCCAAGTTACATTGACTAGATTGAGAACTAGTGGGAATTACTTATATTTATAAAACAAAAGCTTTTAATTGATTCTGAACCTCCAAGTTATGCAGACTACTGTGGGAAGCTGCCCTCCTGTTGTTTATCACTCTCTCTTTATCTTGTTTATCTTCAATTTTAAGCCTTTCAAAACAAGAACAAGAACATTTTAATGTTCTCATGGTGCCTAGTACAATGGAATCCAAATCCTAATTAGGACCTTTGGGAGTTACTGTAATGCAAATAAATAAACAGTGATGTGCAGGTGTCCTGCTGCAGAAGTTATAGGGCTGGATTTTGGATCAGCTTCCTCAGATGACCATATAAGCAGCCTAAAACAGATCATTTTGTTCTCTCAAGAGCTTCCTCCTTACCTATGCCTTTCAAGTAGCCACTCAAGTTTCTCATCACAGTTCCAGTCTCCTTAACCAATCAGTGCAAGTCTTCCACTCTGGAATTCCACTCCGAATCACAGTCTCTCTTCCCCTGCTGCCAGTCCTTCACAATATTGCTTTATAACTCTCATCCACCTCCTACAGAAAGCCTATTGATAAGATACTATAGTGATGAGCGCCACAGAAGAGCTCAAAAGGAAATTAATTCTGCCTTCAAAGAAATATTTGGATAAGTTGAACAAGAAGAAAACAAAATATTGAGTTGTCATGTAATTAAAGACTACTGTAATTAGAACTGGCTGGAGGATGAGTACACTATTTTGTGACATCTTTCCAGGTTTTGAAATTTGTGTTTCAATTTGTGTGAAGTGGAATGAAAATAAAACCTTACGAACATTTCCACAAAACAGAATTGTCAGATAAGGTTTTTTATTTTGGGTATCTCCTGTCTGATATGACCAGATAGTCCATCATGGACCACAGAAATCTTCCTATGAAGGACTTAATTGATATGTCTCCTCAAAACATTTCAGACTACATGAAATGGCATATTTTAATGAAAATCCATTTTGTCAAAAAAGTTCAGCTATAATCATAATGCACCTGCACAAGGGGGCAGAATTAATTTTGCACAGGCACCATTCATTCTGGCATTTTCCTACTTTTGAGTGCTTGAATTTGCACCAGGTTCTTGTATGTGTATTTGGGTAAGTGTAATTTCCTAGCTCTTAAAAAAAGCAAACTGAAAAAACAGAAATTCCATCATGTGGCATCATATTTGACACCCACATGTTTCAACTTCTAGGTTGGAACCTTTAGATCCACTACATAGACATTTGCACTTGAGCTAATAGAGTAACTGATAGCAATAGTAGGTTGTCATATTCTGGACTAGAAGGGACAAGGCACACACTTTAGCAGTAGGTTTCATAACTATTTGCTGACAGAGAAATGGCAAGACTCAGGCATCTTGGCTTCCATTCCAATCTCTGGAGAGGAATGTGCTGTAGTGGACACAGACATTTCTGACCATACCCCTAGTAGTTTTGACCCTTCTGCCCCATCCCCTCCCCCCTGTCCATGTGCCTGGGCTCCTTATACCAGTCCCATTTTCCTTGCCTATGCAGTCCTAGTCTACACTCATCAGGCTTCTCATCACAGTCCCAATCTCCTTAACCAATCAGTTGTAGTCTTCAACTCTGGGTTCCCAATCTGAGTTACAGTCTCTCTTCTCCCGCTACTAGTCCCTGTCTCCTTGCTCAGCCAGTTCTCACTTCCCAGATTATTTTCCAATCTGTCTTTACCAGCCCTGCCCACAATAAATATTAATGATCTCAGTAACACTAACTAGCCACATGTGTGCCTGTCTTTCTATCTATATTATTAGAGAGATAAGGTGAGTGAGGTAATATTTTTATATTGTACCAACTTCTGTTGGTGAGAGAGACTACCTTTTGAACTACACAGAGCTCTTGTTGGTGCGTGAGTTAATATTTTTTACTGGATCTATTTCTGTTGGCAAAAGAGACAAACTTTCAAACTACACAGAACACAAGAGCTCTGTGTAGTTTGAAAGTTTGTCTCTTTTGCCAAAGGAAGTTGGTCCAGTAAAATATTAACTCACACACCTTATTTCTCTAGTATCCTAGGACCAGCACAGCTACAACACTGTCTACAATATTTTCCAGTGACAATCATTGTAGTAGCTAATAAAGAAGGAAATCCCCGTGCACCACACAAACTCACTTCTTTCTTTGCTACAGCACCCCAAGCATAAGGCAGAAAATCTGCTGCTGAATACAGCTGTGCTCTTTTTCTTTAAATAGCCTTTATTTTAGATAGCATTGCTCCAGTTTCTGGTATCCCCATTGCTCCTTTGACAATCTGTTTCAGTCTCCTCAATGTCCAGTAAATGAAAGCATTAATATCTGTACAGATGTTACAAAATGTGTAACAGGATGATACAGTTAGGGTGCTTTCACTGTGCAATAAGATTCTTTCTAAGATAATATATGCTATTTAGTCAACTCCATCCTGCAGGAAAAATATTGTGGCGGGAAATAGCACTCCAATCTTTCACTCAAGAAAGAGCCATTCAGGATATCAACATGTAATCTTTATTTTGAAAACAGGAAGAAATGGGGACAACCATTTCTTAACATGCTTTCGTTTAAGTTAACACACACATTTTGTTAAAGTAGGTATTCACTGTGTAGACTGCCTCTTAGGGTAGTGATCCTCTCTCAGACCTCGCTCTCCACTTCCCAGTTCTGATTTCATCCCTTCCCTGTGTAATGTTGCTAGGAGATGCTAGCAAAGTATATCACAATGAGCCTTACAGGTTCTCATTAACTGAATACATAGGCAGCTAGAGCTTGAAGAAATGCTATTGTCAATTGTGATGCAATTCTTTTTAGAAGCTGCATCATGTGCACAAATAAAATTTATGTTCTGCCATAGTCTTTCTGACTGAAAAAAAGAAGATACTCATATAAATACATAAACCATTATATGATTTCAAACATCCCAGTCCATGGCAAATATAGCACTTGGTGACTTGACAAAATAATATTAGAAGAATTTTAAGGAGATAAGATAATGATAATCTTACATCAATGTGATGGTAGAACTTCTGAGTTACATCTCTTTATCCAGGTCTGTGATTTTTTAGCCCTCTTTCCTTGGTTGTAGCGTTTCACATATATTCGTGTCATACCCCAATTCACTGTCTTGCAGACCTCTTTCTAATCTCTCAAGGTCATACAGAGATTTCATTCCATTCCTGCGTTCATTCACTACTCTAAATTTTGATATTCTTACAACCAGATTTTGAGCTTTCAGTCCACATGACCTTACTGCAAAGTGAACTTTTGATATTCAGTACAGAATTTATCCCTAAGATGTCTTATTATTAATAATTACTTTATTCATTTATTATATTACAGCAACACCCAAAGATTCCAGTCAGGATTGGGATCAAGTTGTGTAAGGTACTAAACAAATTCAAATAAAGACTGTCATTGCTCTAGACAATTTACAATCTGAGGCCCTGGGCCTGCAAGATCAAATGCATGGGTGCAGTAGTCCACATGCATTTATAAACTTGCAAGATTGGAGTATAATTCCTAATTAGAAATTGGTGCTTGAACAGTTAGGGTATGGGAGTCTCATAAGAGGGCTTTTATTTCCTTTAAATGTAATTTATTTGAACTTTACTTTGGAAATGCAACAAATTAGCCGCTATTCAATTTGTAATGAAGACAGGCTCATGTAAATCTCAGCTGTGAATAGGCAATCAGACTTTATTTAGGCACAGTGGGTTATTTACCAGGCTCATATTTCAATGCTGAATAGTGCACTTCTTTCAGCAAAATCTTTATAGCATTTTATGTGGTTATTTTAGAATCTTATACCAATATCATCTTTCCATTTGGTACCGTATATGACCTGTATCAGTTAGTTATTGCTTCCTGCATAAATGATCACCAGCAAAAAGACCAATACTTGCAAAAGATTTATTTTTTATTTCATTTTGGTTATTTATTGTAAAATATAAATTAAATACATCACCTGTCTGGTCCAAATGGCTCATTAAAATGGAAGCTTTCACGCTTCTGTAGCAGAATCAATTACTATCATCTTCTTAGCAATTTACATGAGGCCAATGCCTATCTTAAAAAAATTGCACTGAAGTAGCTAAATCTGTGTCAGAAAAATATAGTTAAGTACAAACTCCTAACATAGATTCATTTAAACCATTTGAAAATGTGCTTACATCTGTTTATCTTTATGTGAGTAACCAGTAATTCATCACTGAGGAGATGGTAGCCAACTTAGAGCTAAGTCAATACACGTGAGGTTTAAATTGATGTAAAAGCGTGAATGTTAGGGGTTCACATTGGTGTAACTAGAGCAATTTGAAATTGATTTGGTTACACCAGCTCATACAGCTAGGGCCTAAGTAGTTTCAGTGTAGTCTAGTTCCTAGAGAAAGGGGCTGAGAGTAAGGAATCATGGATCCAGTTCAAGCTCTGCCCATTGTTTACCTTTAAGCACCTTATTTTATGCAATACATTCAAGCAACTGGATATAGAATAGTGGGTAATAACAATGGCTAATTAGATGGGCAATTAGGGCAATTTGCTACACATAAACTCTGCCTCCCCTCCAAAACTCATAACCCACTAAACAAACAGACCATGGAATATGAAGACATCAAGCCAGCCATCAGCCTGATTGCTTTGGCTTTGATCTTGCCTTTGACTGAATGCAGACTGACTCCACTGCACCTGTGCAGAGCCCCATTTGCTTTGCTGATCAGTTGTGGGATTGGGACTTTTGTTTGGAACTTTGGAATTCTGTCCTGCTCTCTTTGGCCCGGTACACCAGAACACTTCAGCACATGCTCAAAGCGTACAAGATCAAAACAATTTTGACCTGTCTTTTGAGATTTAAAAGTACATGGTGTCAGAATGTGATACCCTGACTCACTCTGAATAGCAAACTACAGCCCAATGACTTCAGTGGGACTGCCAGAAGCGTAAGGTATCAACAGTGAATAAAGGAGTAGCACCAATCTAGACCTTAAAAATCAAGTGCTCCTTCAGCTGGTCCCAGACACTGTCCTCTCTTTCCCCCTGTCCATTCAGATTCTCAGATGGATGGCATATTTGAAAGAGGAGATATTCTCTCTGATTCCTGAGACTATATTACAGCATTCTGTCCACTGACAAAGTGCATCACTAATAGCAAGTATATGGAAGTTTAACGTAGCCTCATCTGTTTTATTCAGCTTTTGAGGATGAATCTTCCCTACAGTGCCAGTCTTCTTCTTTTAACATTTTAATTTCTCTGAAATGTTAAAACAAAGTTTCAGCTGCTGAACATATCATTCTAATATGAAATTATACAATAGACAGGCTTAGAAGGTGCATAGCTCAGCTGAATTTCCTTTCTATCTGCTGTAAAATTAATTCTTATCATTATGTGGTTGCTTTCTAGAGGCCATCAACCTACCTGCAAACAAACTGTAACAGCAGCTGGACCTGTCATACAATCTTGCCCTTGGTGCATTAAATCATTCTGATGTAATGTCTAACTGATCACGTGACTTGCCTATTAAATGTTTCAGGAGCATGTGCTGCAGCAGTAGGCCAGACCTTGTTATGAGACCAAACTCACAGAGGATAAAAGGAAAACATGGTTATGAAAACAACCCTTCTGAAGGCCCGTGTGCTAATTTGGAGGAGGCCTTTTGGAAATATTAGATTTTAGTTGTTTCTGTATAAAGTATATCCAGTTCCTTATTTCATATTGCAAAGCTGATTGAGTCAGCAGCAGCTTGCAACTTGCGTTCCAGGTGGTGTGATATGTCTCTTCATGCACTAAATCATATAGGTCATTAATATGCTAAATATGTTGTAACCAATTGGTTCCCATGGTGACAGCTCCAAAAGCTTCATGAATAATCAATGGAGCACCTGGAGGCATGAAATTTTCATATGAAGAGTTTCTAGACTTTTGCATTAAGCACTGTGTAGGGACAGACAAGTGATAGACATGCCTGGCACTTTGAGTTTAAAAAATAAGAAGTGCTATTTAAAAAAAAAAAAAGGTAACCAGCAGTCCTATTAAAATACGAATGAATCTGAAACTCCATTTCTCAGAGTATTTCCTGGAAAGGTATCTAAATTGATCCCCTTGCACCATTAAAGACAGAAGCATACACAAGATGTATGTGTATGTGTGGGGGGGGGCAATCTTGCAGGTATCCTAATTTTATTATATGAAATAAAATCTCATCACATAATATTAAGAATTGAACTGTTCGGTCCCTAAGAAATAAACTCCAGATTTTTTTAAATTGTAAAGTAACTGCTTTAAACTATTCTTGGTCTGAGTCTAAATATTTCAAAACTAAAAATAATTGGGCATAAGCGCTGATGACTACTATTACCATTACAGCTAGGTGTCCTCCTGGCACAAAAAGGACTCTCTTTCCGACACTGTTCATGTGCCAAGCAACAATGCATCATCTCACAGTCCCTCTCTGCAAGTGGTGTTAGTGACACAAGCAGACCATAGCAAGAGGTGGCTCAAATAGCATTGTTTTATAGAGCAGCACAGGATGGGGAAATGAGAAGTCAGCATCTAAGGCTTATTAAGGGCCAGGTTGTTGTGGAAGCCCTGCACCCTTCATCCCAAGAAGTGAAGAGAGGGGAAAGAGATGGCGATGAGGAGGAGGAAGAATTGGAATCCCCTTTGACTGAGGCAGGTAGCTCTTCAGGAGAGGATTATTAGCCTGGAACACAACAGACCAGTCCGAATGCAGGAGGAGGCAATGCTAACATGTCTCCAGTGAGGTCCATTAGCTGCTGAACCACATTACGCTCATTCTGTCCCAGTGACTGAGCCATAGCAGGCAAGCGAACAAAGAGCAGAAGCTACAGTTCCCCCTAAACTCTGCTCCCTTCTGTCTTCTTAATGAGTGTTCGTCACAGCTCCCACAGTATGGGGGATGGGCAAGGTAACTACCTCCCTCTCTGCTGGATGTGGTTTGGGTGGGAGCACTGAGGGGAAGGCAGTGCTCCCACACGGCATTGCTTTACACAGCATCCCTCACCAGCTGCAATCCTCCAGTCCCCTCCTGCAAAGCCTGTTCAGCCTTTGGGTTTAGCAACGTTTCAATGCAAACGTGGGGAAAATACCAGTGCCATCTGCCAGCTATGCAGACATAGGCCACTCTGGGCTACCATGCCAAATGGCTGGAGACATCAGGCATGCTGAGGCACTTGGAATACAATTACAAAGGCTAGCTCAAGAGGGGAGCACACAGGGATGTGGGGTCTACTACAGAGCACAGGTTGCTACGACCATTGCATTCAAGGATGTGGTCAGCTACGTCCACCAGCATCACACAACAGCCCTTAGCGAAGTGTATTCATAGAGGATGTCAGTTTGACTGCAACCACCCTGTGCCTATGTCACTAACCACATCCTGTGTGAGGATGCTGGCCATGAATGGCTGCTGCTGCTGCCAGGTAGTGGAAACCTAGCTCCTATTTTGTAAAAGAGGCAATGCCAGATCTGTGTTGCTGCGAGATTAGCAGTACCCTGCCCTGGATGACACTGAAGGTGGACTGGACCACTGATGTGTGGACCGGAGAATCGACTACATGTCTGTTGCAGCCCACAGGGTGAGCAGCAGCAGAAAGACTAACAGCATCACTGGCAACATGTACACCCTCGGCTGACATCACAGTGCCATTCTGCAGCGCTTAGAGAGCTCCAAGCTAGTCAGCAGGGACGGTGCAAGAATCAGCCGAGTAATTCCCTTGCTGTGCCTGCTGGAGAGGAAATTAACACACACAAAGAGCCTCTTCCATCAGTGGAATGATAGCACTGGTGAATACCTAGTGAGATTTGCTTTCCTGTTTGCTTTTCCAGGAAATCAGTCTCAAAGCTAGAAGACAGAAGGAGCATTAGGTGGCGGAAGCATTGTTAAACCTCCTCCTCTCCTCGCCATCCCCAAGTTAAAAACTCCATGGTTTCCTGTCCTCAGGTAACAGGAATTCAGGCCTGCTCCATGTAGGAAATAGACTGAGTGCACACATGGCTGAAGTGATTGCGTGTGACCGTACAAGGCATGGACAGCAGCATCTGCAGCACCATGGCAAATGCTACAGCAAGAGGGGAATACACAATGGGCTCTAAGGAAGAAACCAATAGATCCTTTGGGAACAGCTTGAGGGGCTTAGTACTGCCTCGTCCCCCTCTGAGAAGCATTGCCCTGATGCTGCTGCAGCGAGAACGGTGGAGGGACATATTCAAGATCCCATGTGAAGGCCCACAAATTCAGACCCTCTTATTACTGGCAGAGGAAGAAGAACTGCATCAGTTAACTGTCATCCACATCTTTTGGCCATCACCTTCCCAGAAAATCTCTTTAGCACAGCAGGCATTTTCCAGAGGGAATGTGGAACAGCTCATTAATCCAAATGAATCAACACTTCTTGTGCCAGGCTAATACCCTGTTTTGAAGTTGATGACATTGGAGGAAGGCCCAAGGGCTACGGGTGGGAAGAGGATATTACCAAAGCGATTTATTGTCACTTATGCCCCTCTCCCACAATGACTCTGAGATTCAGCCCTTTTCTTTGTCAGATGCAATATGTGGAGGTTCTTCCCCCAGTGTACAGTCCACCTTGAAGTGCACAAATCAATGCATGGCAACCATTTCCAAACTATTTCCAGTAGTACCATCATGTGGACTGCTTGTATGGGAAAATGCAGATGTATTATATGTGCAGTACACTGTGTGGGGCTGTAATATTTGAGGTTGGGAGCCACCATAAAACAGAGAGACTGAGAAATACCCTCAAGGCAGGAGAAGAGGAGGGGAATGAGGCATTTTGCTGGAAAAACTGCTAGGCACAGTCGCTGTGTTGAGTATGCCAGTATATATCACCCACAAGTGTGTAACGTGCTTTTTGGGTTGTAGACCAAGAGATGTTTTGTGTCCCAAACAACACCTGAAGTGAGACACAGTATGAAAACAGGATCTCAACAGATCAATCACTTTTAAGAATTTTCTTTTAGATGTATTTGTTTTTAATTTTCCTTAAAGCATGACCAAAGCCTTCCTGCTGGCAGGGGAGATGGTTCCTCTCCCTTTAATCCTCCTACAAGGAAGCTGAACAGATTTCATCATCCTCATCAGTGGGTGAGGGAGGGAGAAAAATTCCCAGCCCTGCAGTCTACCTTTGCAGCTGGCATGCATGGTACACAGTCTCATCCCTCCATTGAAAGAACTGCTCCATGTACCAGTTATGGAGGTGCTCCTTTGCCTCCATAGATGCCTTGTGTGCCACCATAGTCAGCTCTCACTGCTCCAGGGACCTAGCCTGTGCCTCAGGCTCCTCCATGTGAGTCTCCTCCCACTTTCCAGAGCTGACAGTGCCCCAGCTCTGTCCAAACCTCAAGTCCAGGTTCAGCTTTGCTTGATCCACTCTACTCATAGGGGGTCAATGGGAAAGAGTGGGGGCTAGGGAGCCAACCAGATGCTACAGTGGACAGAGGGCAACATGTGATTGGTAGTTTTGGGATGGGGCTTGCTGCCCCATGCCCTGTGTCTCTGGGTACCTTCTGTAAAGGTAGCTCCACAGAGCACTGGAGCCTGAACCCCTCCCCTACTAATCGAGCCCTTCCGCACATGGGTGGCACAAAGCTACCCTGGCAGCCTTACCACCTGTGCCAAATGCTCCAACACTCAAAAGCACCTCCTTGGTCTGGAAGCATTTGGCCTTCTCTCATTTCCTCTACATCACACACCTGTTCCTCCTCTGCTCTCTTCCCTTGCTCTCTGCTCCCACCTCATCCACTAGCCATAATTTTATCATTAATTTCTATGAATGAAGGATTAGGCCCATATTATGTTTATCAATTGGAATCATATACAAGTTTTTTAAAAAAACAGAAATACTACGTGGGTAAAAAAAAACTAGTATTGTCATAAAATTTATTCATGGCTTCTTGCTGCTGTCCTTTTATCTGTCATGCTACACTGATGGGAACATTAAAAACACAGTACCTGGACTAGAGAGAGAGATACGATGAGGCACTGCAGCAGATATAATTCATAATGTCATATGGGATTTTGAGGTCACTTCAGTACCAAGGTGCATGTAGAATTTCTATTCATTAAAGTCATTCATCTACTTCAGATTTACTGTAAACAACTTTCATGTTTAAAAACAATTATATGGCCAGACCAAACTGTGTGAGTTCATCCATTGAAGGGAAATCTAAGCAGAGATCACCCTATTTCCCCAAACAAAGGAGATTCAGCCATGTCTACAGCATCATCTGCTACCCTGGACCATTCAGGGGCCTCTCTATGTTCTGAATAGAGCTGGTTGAGAACATTAAGACAAAATGTTTTATTGGCAGAAAGTGCCAATTGGTCAAACCTGAAACTTTTCACAGAAACATATCAGTTTGGATTAACCTTCATCTGGAAAGTTTCTTGGCTCCAGGATGGAATTTCTGGTCAAAACCTTGCATTCATTCTGCCTGATTTTGAAGCAGGGAATTGAATCCGAGTTTCCTAGATACCTGACGAGTGCTTTAACCACTGGGCTATTGGCAGGTGAGGTGGTAGTTCTCTCTCAACATTTTAGAAGTTCTTGGTTTCATTCTGCAACAGAAAAAAAGGCCTATACCTCTAAGTATGTCACAAAATGGATTTCATTTTTCCAGCCAGCCCTAGTTCTGAGTTACATGATGGGGAAGGAGATACTAAGCAGGCAAAGAGGGGAAGTCAGTAAGGCAGTGACAGGATGGGAAATACACATCTCATCTCATAGACTCATAGACTCATAGACTCATAGGTCAGAAGGGACCAATATGATCATCTAGTCTGACCTCCCGCACAAGGCAGGCCACAAAACCCTACCCATCTCTTGGAGATATATTGCCAGACAGCCACAATGGCCCTGAGGGACACACCTGACCATTACCACTACAATATTAATTCTTCTCCCTCAACCTGCTCTTCTCTGCACATCTCTTTCCAAAACTATCCACTCCCAGCATCCTTAGTTGTGGATGTTCCATGTCGCGGTTTGGTGGCTGGAAGGGCATAACTTGGTAGATGGAATGTTAGAAGACTGGCATAACTAAAGGAATCCTTTATGTTTTCATACTGTTCTGTAATTATTTTTTCCTGGGTTTATTACACAGAGTTAAGGTTGTGGTGTGTAGTCCATAGTGCTCAGTAGTTATGGTAGTGTAGAGTAGGAAATATAGGGCGACCTCAATAAGACTATAAGGTTACTCACCATGGGCTAGTTCATATAATGATGAAGGAAACTCATTTCTGTAGGATACAGAAGCAAATAAGACCATGATCCTTCAAATAGCTCTGCACAGGCAGACCCCTGTGTCCCCCTCAGAGCCCAGCTGACTTCAGTGGGACTCTGCATTGGCAGATGATCCTGCTCAGTGAAGCTCATTGCAGAATGGGCTTCAGTCAGATATTTGCGTCACAGAAATGGCTTTATGGGGGGATTTGAAAGAGGAGAGGTCAGTGGCTTTGCAATCCAGCTCAGGAAAGGCATTCCATATAAAGGGGCCAACAAGGAATACATATATAAAGAGAGTATAAATGTAATATTCATAAGACTGTCTTTCAAACACACTCATCTTCTAGATTTTGAACCTGTCTGGAATCTACAGACTTTCAAACCACTTAAATATAATAAAGCCTGCACTGATTATACCATGATTGCTGACATTTGGTGTCTGTCAGTCTAAAATAACTTTTCCTCCTTGCCATAATTTCCTCTAAAAAAAGCCAAGCAGAGTCAGTGATTTTCCACAAAGCTCTCTCCCAATGATTCTTATTTTCATGCCTTGGTGGATTTTTTCCTGAGGTCAAACATGATTGCCCAAAAGCTTTTCTTTTCTCCCCCCTTTGCTGCATTTGTTTGTCTCCTGCTTCGGAGTCTGGCTCTTTTGACTGACAAACCAGAGAACTACCTGTGTATAAAAGAATGTTCTGAAAAAAAAATTTAAAAAGAACCTATTAATATTTTATTAGCGTGTCTTTTCTTCCCAAGACTGATTGACAGCTCCAAGATAGGGGGAAAGCTGATTTTAATTATTTTTTTCAACCGTTGTTTCTACTGTCACTGTGTTCCTGCAGCACGCCAGTCAGATGTTTTACTTTAGTATTACCATAAGGCCTCAGCAGCCTGTAATTACTCTAAAGAATTTCTTATCTTTTATTTCTAAAGCTTAGGGGTTTTTTAAGATCTGTAATTAACCTTGCAGCTGTTGATAGTCTGTTCAAGTCTAGAACTGTTATATTCTGTGTAACTTCCCTGTATCCCTTCCCCCACTCCTCTCTTCTTGACTGCTTGTGAAGGCCTGGTTACAATAATGATATTCCAGTCTTCAAAGCAGTGAAAGAAATGTATACAACTAATTCCCTTTGGGAATTCTTTTCAGAATCCATTTTTAATACTGAGATGATTAAAGGCCCTACTCTTGAAAGCACACAGTGCATATGCCTAAACAAATATGACCCACAGTTCCTGGGATTTACCAGTCTGGATTTGCAGAAAAGATGGCTAAAAGTGACAGTCAGTGTGGCAGAGCCTAAAGCCACTGAGACAGCATGAGCAGTTTGGGAGGTAGGGAGCACCAGGCAAGCAAAATCAAATGTAAATACTTGCATAGATTATATGGCTGCACTACTTTCCCTGAAAATGAGTCTGTGTCTTCTAGTCTTGAGATGACTTTACAGAAACAGGAGAGGAACCAATTCAGATCTACAATGAAAAATATATAATATGACTATTTTGGAGATGTATTGTCTTGTCATTATATTAAAAGTTTCTTTCAGGCTACTTGCATTAGTTTCTCATGATTATGACATAAGTACAGGTAAATGCAAATTCAATAGTTCCATTTTAAAAGGTCCTTTCTGTATTTTCACAGACTTACAGCTGCCTCTGGCTGTCTGAGTTTCTTGTGTCAGTAAGGTCTCCAAACAATTACTCTTTCCAAAAAAAAAAGAAAGACAAAAAGAAATATAAAGAGAAAACATACATATTTAATAGACATCATAGTTACACATATATATGAACCTTACTTTTCCTTTTCAGGATATATTTAATTCATATGGGACTCTGCAAAGAGGGAAGGATTGTGAGTGATGGAGAATCAAGTCTTCATCTCTTAGGGCAGAAGAAGTACAAAGGTAGTAAACAGCCACATTGCTAGTACTTCTTGTAACTTCGTCTCAACTGAGACATGTAAAGGTCACCCTCTTAATGAATTAGAGATTATTTAGGCCTGACAGTATCTCATATGATAGCTCCCTTTTACAGATTGTGAAGAGCTACGTCTTATGATTTTAAGAGAGAAATCACAGCACAACAGGGACAGGTCTAAAACCCCAGAACTCATTTAGTTTCACCTAGTGAAGGGCATAAGATGTAAACTGAAAAAAAGAGAGACCAATTCGTTATGTGAATTGTTGGAATAACATTAGCACTGTCACAGCATTTTTCAAACTGGCATGTGTGTATGTACTGCTGTCTGTCTACAACTCACCCATGGCTCTCACCATGCCCTCTTCTTCATCATAGCATCTGTCCTCCTTCTCCTTCCTCTTTCCTTCCCCTCCCACACTGGCTTCAGTTGCTCCACTTCCCCATTCTTCTTACCTTTATCCCTCTATGGTTCCCACCTGCTCCTCTTCCCCTCTCCATACTAATCTCCCTTCCTCCCACCAGCATAAATCCAGATCCCATATCCACACTCTTCTCTGCTTCATCCTCCCCACCTCTGGTGACATTTGCCCCATGACTCTTTTGCTCTCTCCACCACCATTCTCTCCACCTCCCACACTCCACCCTGCCACCACCTCGACCCCTCTCATGCCACCACTCCTAATTTCACACTCATCCCCCTTGATCCCCACTCCTTCTCCTCTTTCTCTGGAATGCCCACTCCATCTCTGAAAATATCTCAGTCAGCAAAAACTGCTTCATAGCTCACTCCATCCAGCTCCTGGGTCTCACAGAGACCTGGGTCCCTTTATCTGACAGTGCCTTTGCAATTGCCTTCCCTTATGGAAGCCTCTCCTCCTCTCACATTCCCCACCCTGATCAGATGGTGCTGGGGGTTTTAGGTTTCTCCTCATCTGTTCCTGCTGCTGCAAATCCCCCCTTCTAACCCTTTTCTTTTGAACTGCACTGTGTCTGAGTCTACTCTCCACCTCCATATCACTGTCATCCAATTCCTTCCATCAGACTTCCTCTCAGATGTCAGCTCTTGGATCTCTCTCTTTCTTCCTCTCCCCACAGTCTTCCACACTCATCCTCAGTGACTTCAACCCCTTATCCTCACAGTTCCTCACCCTCACCTCTTTGTTTGTCCTTCAGCCCTGGTTCAACTCACCAACTCACCAAAAGGGCCATTCACTTGACTTGGTCTTCACCAAGCACCACTCTCTCTCTCTCTCTCTGTTATTGAGTTACCCCATCTCTTCCCCTTTCTCCTCATGCTCTGTCACCCAGCCTTTCTGTGACTTCCAGTTCATCAGCATGAATGACTTATCTGTTCTCAGACCTCTCCTCCCTTCTTTCACTTCACTATATTCCGCTGATATGGTTATTGATTTGATTCTTTCCAATCCTCACTGACCTCCACTCTTGACTCTTTTTCCCCTCACTTCCATATCAATATCTGTACTGCCAATCTCCAGCCCTGGTTAATTCCCAACATCTGCTTCCTCTACTCCTGCTCTTTCACTATGGAACATCTCTGGAGAAAATCCCATGACTGGCTGACTCCCTCCATTACAAAAAACATTCTCTCCTCTTTTGGTTCTGCCATCTCCCAAGCCAAACTCTGCTTTTCCAACTTAATTGAATCTCAGACCTGCAATCCCAGCCACCTTTCTTGACACCATTGACTCACTCTTCAAACCCTCCCAGACTTCTGCCTTCACTTCTCTCTCTCTGCACAGGATTTTGCTGATTTCTTCCAAGAGAAAACTAATAAAATATTATGTGGTTTTTCCCCAACCCTCAGCTCACCACCCCCACAACTCTTCTTCTCAGTCCCAGATACTGAAGTTTCTTGTCTTCTCCCTTCATGTAACCCCACCACATGCCCATCTGTTAATCCCATTCCACCAGTTGATCTCCCTCATACCCACTCCTATCACTTCCTGCACTCTTCTCCTTAAACTCTCATTCTCCTCTGGCTCTTTTGTCTCACAATAAAATCATAGTTTAGTGTGTCCTATTTAAAAGAAAAACACAATTTACCCACCTAGCTGTCACCCTATCTCCCTTTCATCCCCACACTCATCAAATGTGCTGTCTACAATCACTGTCTAGAGTTACTCTCCTCTAGTTGCACCCCAGACTGTCTCCAATCTAGCATCTGTCCTTTGCACTCAGATGAAACTGCTCTCCTCAATGTCTCCAATGACCTTTTTCTAGCCAAAGCACAGAACCAATATTCCATCCTCATTCTCCTTGACCTATCATCTGCCTTCAACACAGTCAATCATGATCCTCTTCTTGAAATTTTGTCCTCCCTTGGCTTCCATGATTCTGTCCTTTCCTTGTTTTCCTTCTGCCTCACTAATTGCTCCTTCACTGCCTCCTTTGGAGGATCCTCCTTATCCGCTCACCAGCTTTCTGTGGGGATTCCACAGGATTCTCTCCTTGGTCCCCTTCTCTTCTCCCTCTATGTCTTTTCTTTGGGTAATCTCATCTGTAAATTCAACTTCTGTTTCTACGCCGATGACTCAGAGATCTCTCTCTATTGCACACCAGTCTCCTTCTGTCCAAACTAAAATTTTGGCCCGTCTCTTGGACATCTCTTTGTGGATCTCTAGCTGGCAGCTCAAACTCAACAAGACTAAAACAGAACTCTTACTTTCCCCGTAAAGCTCTCTCCACTACAATTCTGCCTGTTACTCAGACCATAACATGTGTCATCTTTCACTGAGCCCTCTCTCCAGGCTTTCACATCCAAGCTATATCTGAGCTTGCAGATTCTTTCTATGTCACATCTCTAAGGTATGGCCTTTTCTATCCATTGACACAGCTAAAACTCTTGTCCAGTCTCTCGTCACCTCGTGTCTTGTTTACTGCAACATCCTTTTCTCTGGGGTTCACAAATGCATTCCTGACACACTCATATTCAGAATGCTACTGCAAAGATCATTTTCCTAGTCTGTCACTTTGAGCATGCCAGCCCTCTCTTTGCATCTGTATACTGGCTCCTTCTTCTTTACCACATCAAACATAAGCTCCATGTCTTCACTTTCAAGTGTCTCCACAGTGTATCCACACTCTTTCTATCATCTTTCATTCAGTAGTGAAAGACTAATTCCCATTTCCAATCAGCTCATCCAGCTTCTATCACCCACCTGTTAATTTTTCAAACAAGCACCTTTGTGCTTTCTCCCATGCTGCCTTTCCCACTTGGAAGCAGTTCCCCATAAACATCCACAAAGTCACTTCATTATTCTCCTTCAAATCTCGCCTTACAACTCTCCTTTGCTATGACACCAACAAAAAACTTGACAAAGCCAGGCCGTTGGTGTGCTAAGGCCACAGTCCATCATGCTAACCAATATTGTCTCTTTTTTTCCTTTTCGTTCCCTGTCTGTCTGTGTGTATTCATTGATTATCTCTTGTCTTATTCTTAGATTGTAGGCTGCCTGGGACAAAGACAGTCTTTTTGTTCTATGCATGTGCAGCACCTTGCACAATGAGTAGTTGATGACTAGTGCTCCTAGGCACTACAATAGCAATAACAATCAGCATTTGGAGAAGATGATCATAAAGACACTTTATATGAATGGCATTCCTAAAGACAGGCAGCATAATTGGGGCTCCTAGGTGCTATAGTAATACAATTAATAAATAAGAATAATTATATATGTATAATTTTCCAGGGACAGATACACCAGGGATGGGAGTTAGCCTTGAAACAGCATCAGCTTCTGGATTGCCCTGATACATGCATATATATCTTCTAGATTCAACCACTATCCTTCCATTCATGGAATGATAATCTATTACTATTATCTGTGATATAGCATAGCACTCTCTAGTTCATTGATTGAATGTGAAATAATTCCAGGTGTAGAGAGTGAACAGAAAGCCCTAGACATACTCCATTGGAGCTACATAGAGGGGCCTTAGGCAGAGTTCTCCATAGTTAGCCCCCCAATATAAGTATGGAGGTAAGCAATGGTGTAGGCTGGGGTTCTAAAATCCATCTGAAAGTGGTGCAGTGTGTCTTCAGTCTCCCTTGTGTCTTCAGTCTGGCAGAGACTGCTATGCACCTGGGCCATTCTGAGATGATTGATTAACTTAATTCACTCTGTTCTTCATGAACATTAGTCCTGGTAATTCATGCTTTATGCAAGTGAAGTGAAGTGATTTCATTCTCAGTAAGTTGAAATGTGGTTGAACAAATGTAGCTAGGGGCTGGGAACAGGATTATTAGGTTTCATTCCTATTTTTATCAATTACTCACTCTGTGACATTGGCCTTCTCACTGAGATCAGAATTTCCCTACTTGGGTACTAAGGATAACCCACTGGGCCCAATTTCCTACTGTTTTGACCATGATGTAGTTACTTACACATATTCAAAATAGCTAGAAAATGTGACCCTTCTGATCTGGAAGCACATTACATCCACTTTGCACAACTGTAAATCATAGAATCATAGAAATGTTGAGCTGGAAGAGACTTTAATAGGTAATCTAGTCCAGCCCCGTGTGCTGAGGCAGGACAAAGTACACCTAGACCATCCACTTCACCTTGAATGGTCCCTTGAAATATGTGTTAACTGCTTATGCTAAACATTCTGTTCCACCACTCGGGTACATGTCCCAGACCTCAAGAAGAGCTCTGAGCAAGTTTGAAAGCTTCTCTTTCTCACCGTAGAAGTTGATCCAATATTACCTCACCCAGCTTGTCTTTCTAATATCCAGGGACTGACACAACTACAACAATGTTGCATGTTAGACCATTCCTGACAGGTGTTTGTCAACTCTGTTCTTAAAAACCTCCAATGACAGGGATTCCACACCCTCTCTTGGAAGCCCATTCCAGAGCTTAACTATCCTTATATTTAGAATTTTTTTCTTAATATCTAACCTAAGTCTTCCTTACTTCAAATTAAATCCATTATTTCTTACCCTACCTTCACTGGAGATGGAGAACAATGGATTATCATCTACTTTATAATAGCCATTAATATATTTGAAAACTGTTAGCAGATTCCCTGTTCAGTCTTCTTTTCTCAAGACCAAACATGCCTAAAACAGTTTTTTAAAACTTTCCTCATAGGTCAGATTTTCTAAACTTTTTATTGTTTTCTTGCTGTCTTTTTGACTCTCTCCAAATTGTCCACACTTTTCTTAAAGTATGGCACCCAAAAGTGTACACAATATTCCTGCTGAGCCTCACCCGTGCTGAGTAGAATGGGACAATTATCTTCCATGTCTTTACATAATGCATGTTAATACAGCTCAGAATTATGTGAGCCTATTTCACAACTGCATTATGTTATTGACTCATCTTCAATTGGTGATCCACTATATCCTCCATATCTTTTCAATAGAACCACTGTCTAGCCAGTTATTCCCCATTTTGTAGTTCTGCATTTGATTTTTCCTTCCTATGTGAAGTATTTTGCACTTGTCTTTATTGAATTTCATCTTGTTGACTTCAGTTCAATTCTCCAATTTATCAAGGTCATTTTGAATTCTAATCCATCCCTCTATAGTGCTAGCAACTTCTCCCAGCTTGGCATCATCTGCATCTTTTTATCAGCATACTGTCTACTCCATTATCCAAGTAATTAATTAATATACTTCTGGACTGGACACAGGACAAACCCTTTAGATCCCCACTAGATTTTCCCCCCAAGTTTGACAGCAAACCATTCATATTACTCTTTCAACCACTTTTGTGCCCACCTTATTTTCATCTAGATCACATTTCCTAGTTTGCTTATGAGAATGTCATGAGGGACCATGTCAAAAGCCTTTCTAAAATTAAGATATATCATATATACAATTTCTGTCCCAACCACTAGGTCAATAACCCAGTCAAAGGAATGATGCAAGGTGCAGGGTATTGGAGAATCAGGTTTATTGATTATAATGAGAGCAGCAAGTTCATGGCAGCTTGGAAAATCAAGCCACATATCAAGGTGCCTAAATATGGATTTAGGTGCTGAGATTTAGGCACCCAAGTTTGCAAATGTTTGTGTGTGATCTTAACATCTCTGGGCCCAAGTGACCCCTGACTAATAATAATACATACCTCTATGAAGAGTTGTGAAGATTAATTAGTTAATGTCTGCAAAGTACCTTGGAAAAGCAACATGAAAAGTAAATGAAAAGTAAAATATACCAAACTGTGTAAAGATATTTCCCTCTCCTTAAACTTTGGTTTAAAAAGCAGACTGAGGAAAATCCAATAATGCTGTTTAATACGAAATATCTCCTGAACAGAATAGGTTATACTTAGCATATTAATTTCAATGCCCATGATATGCATGACTGTAAATGAAGAAGTTAAGTTTAAAAAATCTTGTCATACATTATATCTCAACATGTGTCTGACAGCAAATTTTACAACTCATTAAACTCCTGTTCTGTTTCTTTATTGTATCCCAGTTAACAGCTTTGGGAAACAAGGTCTTTCTAAATCCCTGGAAACTCTAACTGTACTGAGCTGCATGAAAAACTGATGTATCTGTATCATACTATTGACCAGTGCCCATCCCTATTGAATTTATGTTACTGTCCTAGTTACAGAATTCTACAATTCCCCCTTTCTTAGATTAGGCCCTGGGCCATAGGTTCTTACCCTGAAGGTCTGACTCAAGTGGGTCACCAATAGTTCTTAGTTTCACAGAGTTTAAGTCCAGAAGGGACTATTAGATCATTTAGTATGACCTTTTGTATATCATAGGACATACATTTCAGCCAGTTACCCCTCTATTGAACCAAATAATTTGGGATAGACTACAGCATTTCAGTCCTCAGGAGATTTAACTGATGTGTGTTCCAGACAGGCAGAGAACATGAAAGACCAAAGTGCCACCAGTTGTCCAAGAACACTGCAATAGCAGAGAATTGATTAGGTGAGGTAGGCCCAGATGATTCATGTCACAGAGGAAGGTGCAACACCGCCCCCCAAAACCTTTGCCAGTTTGACCTGTGGGAAAATTCCTTCCAACCTTCAAATCTGATGACCATTATGACCCTAAGCATGGAAGCAAAACACACCACCCAGTCATCTAAGAAAGAGTATTCTCTGTTCACCCATCCAGTGTTCTGTCTTCAGCTATGACCTAGCCCTGATGCTTCAAAGGAAGGTGAAAAAAAGCCCAGAAGCATGAGATTTGATTATAATTGTTAACTTAATGCAAAGCTATAAATGTTATGAGCAGGTAGACTGCAATGCAGAACTGTTCTCGCCATGGCCCATGAAGGAAGGAAATGTACCCTCTTCAGGAGACTATGAGCAGTTGCATAGTGATCAGAAAGCCTTCTTAAAAGAAAAGTTTTTTTTTTTTTGTGATAAAGAAGAATAGGAATAAATCTTTCAAGAAAAAGTATTTAAAAACAACAGTCTACACACGTCTAGCTTACCTACAGCCCTACTATCCTGTGATGATGACCTATTCAGGCTTAGCTTGTCCAGACACTCCAGCAGGGTCCTGTGTGCCAGTCTGGTTACCCTGAACAACCACTGTTTCTCTTTTAAGACAGGTTTCTTTTCAATCCTACCAGAGTTCTTTTTTTTCATTCTGTGTTCATGAGCCTATCCTGTCCTAGACTAAACCAACTTTGTAGATTGGCTGGAAAGAGAGGCAAAGTATCAAAGGTAATAGTTCTGGCTTTGACCCACTATAATCCGTCTTTGCTGAGAGGTGACTATCTTGGACCTTTCTTTTTCTTCTTACCTTTTTCAAGGCAAGTTCGTACTGAGTTAAACCCACATAAGTCATACAAAAACCATTCAAATAACCAGGCCAACATATAGTGTTCATAAATTATTACAGAGTGGCTCCAGATCTGTCAGCTACTTTTTTCTTTCAGTTTCTATTTATCCAATGATGGCTGAACAGACAAGCTACGTTGTGAATGGGTTGACTGAGCTGGCTGGACGGAGCAGTTGCTCAGTATTATAGTGAAAATGTAAACAATTTGTGAGCCTTCACAGTTGGAGGAAGGATCTAGCTGTCTGCACTCCTATATCACCATGTTTACAGAAATATTCAATCCATAGGAAACGATACATATTCTATCTAGAAACTGCCAGCTTTCAAAGAGATGGAAAAGACCAATTAGATCTTTGAGCCTTTCTTCCTGCCAGGGTAGGATTGTTCCTTGCCATATATTTTCCAATGTTTTCTTCATTTCTCCTTGAAGATGTTCTGCACTCTAACTGTGAAATACATAGCACAATAATAAAGTATTAGTGCCTGCTATTGTTTTTTGTCCTTTATAAAGATAGGTTCATACATTTTACAAAATCTGCTTGTTACTTGCACTAGGAACAATCAGTCTTGTCTTCTTTATTTTGACTAGAGCATTCTTTGAAGTACTTGAAGAGTGAAGTAAGATGGTGACATCAAGATATGCTGAAGCCTGAATTGCAGCTTTCTGACTCTTTAATTTGAAGGGAAGGAATGCTGCATGTGAGACAGACTAATTTTCAGAAAGATCCTCTTCATATGATTTTAGCTGTTGTCAGTGGTGTAGTAAGCTCATTGGCTAGAGAGACTCCCTTTAACAAATTAAAATGTCAAGACTGGTTGATTTGCATATGTCCGCTCATATTTTCCAAGTATTATATTGCCCACCTTTATCAATATATGGTGTCACAGTATTTCCCAGCTTTTCATCATTCAACTTCAGTTCTTTATTGTTCTTGTTAAAAACCAGTTTAAAAAGGAGCTCAGCTTCTCAGGCATTTTAAAGTAATTTAAATTTTATTTAATTATTTATTTTATTACACCTAAAAGCCCCAGTCAGGGATAAGGACCCTACCATGGTATACTATGCAGACAAACAGGAAGACACTGACCCTGCTCCAAAGAGGTTGCAATCTAAATTGAAACAAGACAAAACAAAGACATTTTAAACACAGTAAGTGGGACTGAGAGGGGAGGAAGGATGAGGGTGTGACACTATGACAAAAGTGCTGAAATTATGTTCATAAAATGTGGTCAAGAAAGACATAAGATACCTCTCCCTAGAAAAAGGGAATGTAGTTCTGCCTCCCTGAATGTGTCTCCAAGGTAAATGGAGAGACACTGGAAATTCATTTATATAAAAGGTAAACATGCCATCAAGCTAACAAGGGGAGGAGGTAATCACTCAACTATCAGCAGAGAGGAAAGGAACTAGGCTGCATGCAGAGAGGAACTTCACCAGACTGCATAGCATCTGTTCTTAGCAGGGGAAGAGGAACTTTATCTGAGAATACATTTAAAAGGTTCACTGGTCTATAAAAAGTGGGGAATGAACTCTCTAATTTTTCAACTGAAGAGCACTTGGAGCTCTGTGAAGATTCCTTGCCAGAGGAACATAGTCAGGCATGTTGAAAAGAGACATGGTCAGAAACACTTTGAACAAGATGCTAGTTGGTAAATCAGTTTTAGAAGCATATTTTTACTTTTGTTTGCTTGTGACCCTTTCTATCTTTATTCCTTATACTTGGTAAATTTATGACTTTTTGCTTTACTTTTAATATAAACCAACATAGTGCTGGGATTGAAATAAGGGTGTTTGTCAAACCCCAGTTAAATCAATGAACTGCCATTTACTGTCTCTTCTAAAGGAGCAGCAAATGGAACAACTTCTGTGAGTGCCTCAGGAGAGGGTTGACACTACAGGGCAGACTGTTTGGGGAAAATTCGGGACTGGGGGAGAGTTGGCATCCTCTTGCAAGGAGTAACCAAGGTTGATGGAAGCCAGGGTGAGGCTACTGTGCTGTGAGCATGTTGCTGGTGTGAGGGCTCTTAATTAAGGCTTCACAGCACAGAAGCACCCAGGCTTACAGGGCTGGACGTGACAGATCCTCTTAATAGTCTAGGCTGAAGCCCAAAGTGTCACAAAGGGCAATAGGACTAAAATCTTGTGATCAGTAGTTACAAAGGTTAGCTCTGTGCTTAGTAGTTCCAAATCATATGGATTTTTCAAAACAAATAAATATCTGTTATCTCTGACTGCTGTTTAACCAAGTGATCATGACCGGCAGATTTCTGTAGGCACTGCAGCAGAAGGGGGCCCCAAAGAGGAATTTGAAGGAGAACAGCATAGCTAGTGACCTTCTGGATTAATTCTTGCAGTCAAATATTTATTTTTCTTTTCTTTAAAGGAAAAATAATTATGTCCAGCTCTTCTTTTGTGCCTGGATTGCTTAAAAAGAATGATTTCCCCCTTTTAGAAGGAGTCTTCCCCACAATAATTGCAATAACCTTAGATTTGCAACTTTTTGTTAAACTCTTTTGGTGCTTAGGAAAGAGCTTTGTTTTGATAGCTCACTTAGTGAAATGGCCTTTCTTAGTTCTTTTTAGAAAGTCAGGGCCTGATTCTGATTTCATTATATACTATTTTCTGGAATTCCTCCTGATTTTCCCCATTGTGAGAGAAGCAGCAGGCACTCAGAGGTTACCAAAAATACCTCTCCTAAATTGGTTATATTTGAACTGAGGCTGACCAACAGATTCTGCTCCCAGACACACTGGTGTAGACCCAGAATAACTCTACTTAAATTGATGGAATTACTTTGGTTTTACCTCAGTGTAAACAAACAACTTTAAGCATGTGTTATGTATGATAGCAACAGCTGTAGCCCTGCTGACAATATAATACCACTAAAATCCCCTAGGATATAACTCAGATACTGAATCTCAGACCGAGGAATTGTCCAACAAGGTGCTTGAAAAGAAATATGTTCAGTCCTTCTGAAAGAGGAAAGAAAGTTAAGGAAAAGTAAAACAAAGGGGAAGTGTACTGGTGGTCTAATTAGAAAACCACAAGTACAGTGCAGTGGAAAAGGCCGCTACATGCAAAATAAACAAACTGATTGATATGTGCATGTTATTTGCTTATAATGTTAAGATTTCAAAGTTTATTTGCTGTTAGTACAATAAGAGGGTGAACTGTCACAAGCTTAGAATCCATGCTGGTGCTTCCACATTCTCATTTCATAACCAAGCTATGAATCCCTGCCAATATGAGAGTGGACGCCAAATGGAAAAAATACCAGTGATATTACTGAATAATACTAAGGGAACAATCTCCTTTCTTCCTCTCTTCCCTTACATTGACCAAAATTTACAAAGATCAATGCCAGGAGCAATTGCAAAACCCACTCCTAACCTTTTCCTTTCTTTTATTAAAGTCATGTGGCTTTGAAAAGAAATAAGTCAGAAATCACATTGTCTCTTCAAACAAATCTATTGGCTTTACTCAAAAGTTCTCTAGCTAAAAGTTTGGACATTTTTTGCACAACCCACAAAAACGATATATTAGTAAATTACATAGGATTTACATTTAGAGTATATTGTCTTCTAACCTCTTTAGTTATACTAGTTAAATAGTGCCCTAGAAAAGGCTAGGTGCTGTGTTCCAGCACTGTCCCCAACAGCCCCCGTTACATTTTGTATCCTGATTCTGACACTCAGTTATCCAAAAATATTCAACAAGTGATAGCCATTCAATGGGTGATTTCTGCTTGGTAACCAACTTACTCCTATCTTCTACATCTCAGTTAGGGAAAAGGACACTGACATTAATTGGTAGTACAGTGGCTCTGCCCTTGATTCTCTGTTGCTCTACACCTTGCTCAGCAATTTACACCATTGCAAAGAGATTGAAAAGTGGGTGTAAAATGCCACCAGGACAGAATATGTCAGTATCCAATTTGCACTGATGTAAATTGCTGCACAAGGGACAGGGCAATGCCGAATCATATGCCCAGATTCAAGCACTGGGCTTGGTGCATCCCAGATTCCACTGCACATCAGATCAAGCAACATCTGAGAGCAGACAGGCTAGGCCTAGCATGAAGCTAGATGGGCCCATGTAGCTCCATTGGATAACTAAGAAGAGGTAACCAGAGACTGGGGGAAGGGTCATAGCAGGAGAAAGGTCTTCAGTGAAGATCACTGTTGAGAGACTCCTGCTGCAAAGGCAGATGGGATACAGAAATAGACAGAAAGAGAAGGTCATGGAAGAGGCCATCTGATCTTTACATGCATTGGGCACATGTAAATGTTTCTCCCAGTTTGAAAGATTCTCCAATTTCCAGCTATATTCCCTATCTCTATAATGGAGAGAATCTCATTGGAAATGGGAGAATCTTTCAAAACAGTAAAGACTTTTCAGGGCACCCATTTTTGATCCTATTAAACATTCCAGTAATAGATGCTTCTCTGAACTGAATCAATTTCCTAAACCTTTTCCTGTTTCCCATAATTAATTATGACCTATTGTAATAATAAATATATTGGTACAGAAACTACGTAGAGGAGGCCTCAGAAGCAAACAAATACAGTTTAAAGCTTCTGGGTGAGAGATGTGGACAGTTGTATATGTTTTCACATTCATGGATATGTGACTATGATTGGGTCAGAAGGCCCTGGAGCTCCATTTTAGAGAAATCTTTCTATTAAGTAGTCTCTTTTTTTTTTTTTCTACTTACTATTCTCCTTTTTCTCCCTTTGCCCTAGAGAGTGACTGTGAATGTGGGAAGGTGCTAGCAGGGAATTGGTGGTTCCACATACTGGAAAGGGGATAGTAAATGAAAGGTGCAGCACGTGCAACTGATGTAGGAAAGGAGGGAATCCAGAAGCTATTACAAATCAACAATTTAAAATTAATCTACTTGGGCAGCTAGCCACAGATCTGTCCACAAGAGCAATCAACGTGACACATTTCTCGCCATCCAGATATACCCTCCCCACACCATGATGGGGCCTCAGCTGTTGGCAAGTCTGGCAAGACCTGGCAAGTTTGGCAAGGGAAAAGGGGGGTTTTATTGGGGAGACTACTTGTCAGAACCGCCCCCCTGGCCTCTCTGGGGAAGTAGAGGGACCATCTTTTCATTACTATCCTTTTTGGAGCATTGGAACCTGTGGTTCTTTGAACACACAATGGAAAAGGGAGCCCAAATCCCCTGCCCGTATGTGAATGGTCAAGAACCGGGAACCAAAGCAGGGACCTGCTAACCTAATGATCCCAGTGTGGGTTAACAGAACAAAAGTACAAGATCTATTGGATTAATAATGTAGCTAGACCTTGCTACAGACTCACATGGTTGGGATGCAAGGGGGTTCTTGGAGAGACTATCTTCAGTGTATCCACAGCAATGTGAGGGAATATCCTAGGATATGGGTATGGCTAACTGAGGGATGTAATGCAGAGGCACTTTGGCTGGAATTATCTCCATCTCTTGCCTATCCCTTCAGTATTGGCCATGATTGGAAGTACTTCCGTGAGATTATAATATATGTTTTAGAGAAACATCCGATCTTGATTTAAAAATTGCCAGGAAAAGATATGCTCTAGAATTATTCTGGGGAAGTTCTATAGTCTGTTATACAGGCATTCAGACTAGAGGATCACAGTAGTCCCTTCTGGCCTTGGAATCCTTGATTATGCAAGAGCTGGGACAACATGGCACCAGAAAACCTGAACTTTCCTCAACTCATGAAGCAGGCCTAGAGCCTATAGGGATTGCAGGTTTAGGAGAACCAGAAGACTCTCCTGGAAAGAGGCTTATGATCTACAGGTTCCCCACCCAAGTCACAGACTGTGAGGGAATAGAGGGGTTATTGTTGAGGAATCTAGAAGCATTATCACACAACATGGATTTTGTCCAAGAACAGAGAGGAGACCCAATGCTGAGTCAAGCCTATGGGTAAATTACATCCATAAACAACAAATAATTGAATCCTAATGGGTCAGACAATGGCTCCACTTTGAGGTCTGATGAATGCATTGAAAATGATAAATAAATTGGCAAAGTAACAACACAACTTCTAGTTCTCTAGATGTCCTACCAGACATTCCTGCACATAGCATATAACTTACTTGTACTGGACATTTAGGCTGGTAGAAGATCATGTCATACATAGTTCTGTTTTTACTGACCTGGGTTCCAGGAGGTAAGAGATTATGCTGCTTCATTTCCAGAATTCCAATTAGCCACTCCAAAGGGATCCCAAAAGCCCTCCTTGTTCCAGTGATAGAAATTTGATTGGCTTGGGATGCACCTGATTGGACCTCTGGGGAAGACTGAGACAGGACACCAGTATATCCTCGTAATCTTAGGCTATGATACTCTTTACCTGGAGGCCTTCCAACTACATTCCTCAAAGGGGGCAATGGTTTCCACAGAGCTCATGAAACTCTTCATGTGAGTAGGGTTATCCCAGGAAATATAACAGATCAGGGAACCAATCTGACATTCCGGTTAATGGAAGACTATGCACCCTGTTGAAAATCAAGTCCCTAAAGACATCTGTATACTACTAACAAATGGATGGATAGGTCAAAGGTTTCCACCAAAACCTTAAGGCAATGTTAAAGAGGTTCATGGTCTGTGATCCCAAGGATTGAGACAATCTACTGCCCCCTTTCTGTCTGCCATAAGGAAGGTGCCACAAGCCTCCACCAGATTCTCTCCCTTTCAAATTTTATATAGATGGCAACTTTGGGGAATACTAGATCTTCTGTAAAAAAGCTGGGAAGTGCAGGACCAGAGAGCCACTAACTCCATTCAATTCATTGTCCATCTTTGCGAGACTCTCAAGAGGTTGGGGACATTTGCTCATGAACACCTTTTGGGGAGCCCAACTGAAGCAGGAGCAAACTTACAACCAGAATACCTGCAAACAGACTTTCAAACTGGTTGACAGAGTACTGTTATTCCCCAGCAATGAGTTTAAATTGCTAGCCAAATGGCAAGGCCTTTGCCCCAACAAGGCGACAGACCATTACAACTTATCCTAAAAAACAAATTCTGCAGTTTTTCCTCTGCCTTCACTGTTAGCTTTGCCTGAGTAGAGGTTGGCTGGACTACACGATCTGGTCAACATGTAGTAAATTTAAACATAAATAATGGTTGGAAAAGAGCTCAGGTAAGCTTAAGCTTGTCTTGCAGGCAAGGTGCTTTACAAGATTGAGCTTGCTGGCAGTAACAATGTTCATCCCTCCTTGAATCATATTTCAACCATTTTTCCCCCCCTGAAAATAGTTTAAGTTGCAATTTTAATGCTTTTAGCGGGCTTCTAGAAATCAGGATCCGAACATTATTTACATCCTAAATCCAACCTGTATCTGGAGAATTTCAATCATATCACTTCTATGAGATTCTACAAATGGAATGCTGAAAAGTCTTCTGTGGCACTTTTCTGTAAAGCAAAAAGTAAAACAAAATCTTCCACTTAAAATGTATATTTCAGTTTTCAATATTAATAATTCCTCAGTGCATCTATATTAACATGATATCCTTGCTATAGGTTTGATTTAGAACAACTTTGTATGTATCCTATTTTCTGATATGGGGTTTTATTTCACAGAATCCATGCATAATCTGTCCTTAATGAAAATGAAATATTAGTAAGTGTTTGGTAAGATATAAGAGTTATTCTCCAAAGTCATGACAAGTGAGTGTTTCATGCCTCATATACTGTATATATGAGACACAACATTTGTTTACTCATCTAGCTAGCATTCAAATCAATAATCTGTGTTAAAAAATAGGCAGCAATGATTTCAAAAATCGCATTTAAGTGGAAAAATTGACTATATCATGTTGACGGACATAAAAGAACATTGATGAAAATAGCTGTTAAATTGTTAATTTAACATAAAAATATAGTAGATGATTACAGTATGATCAATTTGGTAGCAGGCTTTCCAGCTCATGAATAGCATAGGCTGTGCAGCATTCATTTCATCCATTGCTACCATTTGCAGTTGCATCTTATTTGCATGAGAAGTGCTAATAAATCACACAGGCAGAAAAGATCATTTGAGAATGTCCAGGTGCTTTATCGTTCTTATAGAACTTTTGCCACATATTTTATTAAAGTCATATGGATTTTTAATGGAAACAATTTAAAGTCACAAACCAAATTCTGCTCTTAAGTAATTCACAAAAGCCCATTGACTTTAGTGGGGTTGCACAGAATAACAAAGAGCAAAATTCGTCCCCATATATCTCTCCAACAACAAATCCAGTGGAAGCTACGACAATGCTCTGGCAAATATTAAATCTGTATTTCTTCCCCAGATGAGGACTTAATGCACGGGTTCAAAGTCAATTTTCTTATACCTGTTTTGTTGCTGGGTTATTTGATTTTGTGGGATGAATGACTGATGGGCTTGATTGATTATTAGTGTTTTGTTCTGTTTTTAAAAAAACAGGGGCCCTAGAGCTTTGAATGTGTGTTCTTTTATTTCAGGGTAGTAGTAATCAACACAAATAAATAAATGTTGGTGAAGACTAAAACAAGACCATAAATAGGAAATTCGTGTCTCCTCCTAACAATTATAACTGGCTCTTTGTATCACTCTTCAAAGCATTGTGCAAACATCAACTAATTAAACTTCGTAGTGACCCTGTGGCTTGGTAAGCAATATTTACTCCTTTACTAAAATCATTTCTTTACGAATAAGAAAACTGTCTCTCTTAGGTACTTATACGCCCTCCCCCATCACTGCAGTATCAGAGCACCTCTGACGGGGAGCGTCAGCTCTGCACTGGTATAGCGAGGGTTAAGGACTCATTGCAGGCTGAAGAAGCCACACACCCCTGCCTTTGCTGGGCATGCTCAGCCAGGAAGGGGAGTATAAAATCCAGTCATCCAGCTCAGTCAGGGTGGGCTGCTGACCAGAAAGGAAGCATACTGCTGGCTGTTGCCAGGTGGCTGACGCAGGGGGCAAAGCCAAATGCTGCTGAGCCCCAACTGGAGCTGTGGCTTCCAGGCAAGCTCTGAAGAAGGACTGAGCTGTTGGGGGCCACATGCATGAGGGACCTGCAGACCAGGGAGGACTGGGGAGCATTGCTGCTGCTCACAGGGTAGGAAGTAGCCCAGGGGGCCCCAGGGGTGTAAAAGGGGGAGCAGCAAAGTCACCATCAATGTGTTTTGGGTGGTGCTCTGCTACCTCAATGGGCCATTAGGCTGTGCTGCCCTGATGTGGGCGGGTAGTTTCACTGACGCTGGCTGTTAGGCCATGCTATCCTGATGAGGAGGCTACACTACTGACTCTGGCCATTAGGTCATGTGGCCCTGATTAAAGGGCTGCCCTGCTAACTCACATTGTTAGGACATATTACCTGGGAGAAAGGATGACCCACGGTGACTTGAACTGCCCCGTTGCCATCCCAGAATAGAACCTAATGGATTAGGTGTAAACCTATGGCCTTTTATCCCCTGTGCATGTGAACTGATGCCTGTTCTGAGGCGTATCGGCCCTGCAACAGCACCTGACAATCTTTAATGTATTTATCTTTACAATATCCCTGTGAGGTAAGGAAGTGCTATTATTTCTATCTTACAGGTGGAAAACTGAAGCACAAGAAGGACTAAAGGACTTGCCTAAGATTACACAGGATGTCTGTGGCAGAGCAGAAATTGAACTCCGACCTTGTAGGGCATAGGCTACTGTACTAAGCACCAGATCAGATTTCCTCTTCTATGTAAGTGAAGTGACTTTTCTACAGCCACAAAATGAGTAAGTGGGAGAGCCACAGAGAGAAAGCCCCTCCATGCTCAGGGCACTGGACCACCCTTCATTCTATACAGTCATAGGCCAGCTCTGATTCAAGCACCAGTAATACAGACATTTCTATTGGAGACCTAATGTGAAATCACTGAAGTCAGTTTTACCATTGACTTCAGGGGGGCCAAGATTTCACTCCTAATATTATGTGAGTTTGTTACTGCACTGCCTTAGTAATATGAGAAGACTAGAGCTACAGTAAATGAGGGGCAATTTTTCCAACAAGGCTTTATATCTTAATTCTCCAAAACTGCTGTTTTCCTGATCAAAGAATGCCAGTTATGCCAAACTCTGCTGAATTGTGTCTTGTAATATTAGGAAGCAGGCTACAATATGCAATGGAGAGAGCAAAGCCATCCTTAGGTACTTGCGGAGGTTTGAGGATAAGATACCTATCCAAGTCCTAGAGGTAAAAAGCCCAATGTTTAATGTTCCAATCAGTTAAGGCTACATTTTCAAAGAATGTCTTGTAAATGCACCATTAGGTAAGTGCACCATTATGAAGCATAAAACAGCACATGCAAATATAAGCTCTAACACTGCGATTTATTGTGGGAACAGGATTTGATTGTTCTTTACAAAAGCAGGACAAAGCAACACTGGTTGAAGAGTTATTATGAAGGCTAAATTATGACTCTTGAAGGCTAGGGGAGCATGAGCAAGAGAGGATTTAGTTAGGATAGTTTAGTATGTACTCTGGGCAAACCCAGTCCATGGTTCCTTTAGCACAGGAATCCTTAAGCATGTCTGAGGGCCAGCGAGCCTCTGACTGCTAAGAAAAAGATTGAATCTGGGGCTTCATCTCAGCAGTGGCCACATAGGTGATTATGGTTGCCAAGTCTGCCCTCTTCATCTACACCATGGGTATATGATAGATAGATGAAGGGAAAGATAGAAGCAGATGTAGTGACTCCACTCACTGCTATATATGATGTTGAGGGCACAAAGCAACATGGGAAAAGGAAATATCTCATCCAACATCCCAGCACTTGGAAGTGGGATCTCCTCAAATGAGTGACAGCAGGTGAGATAGCAAATTAGCCAAACCACCTAGGACCTGAAGAGCTAGGAACAATGGTATCAGTGGGGCTGAAGATCTCCCACAAAGATTTGTGGACACAGGAAGAACCTCCACAGTCTCCCTAAGATGCTCTTACCACCCCCAGGGACAATTTTGTCCCCTTTCCTCCTAACCACAGATCTTTTTCTTTCCCTCACAGTAGTTCTGTAGGGGTTATTACAGTGCTGTGTAATAAATCCTTATAAAGGTGTCCTGTAAATTCAGCCTCTGGAAATTTCCTTGAAATATGTGACTCAGGTTAAACATCTGCTTGGTAGATGAGTAACGCACAATAAACAAGTCGTCTTATCCTCAGGGGCTAAACCCATGATAACAATAATATTTTAGTAGTTTTCCAGCAAAGGAAAAATAGCAACTTATAGAAAACTGTTCTGAAATGTTAAAGTGTGACTTGGAACTTGTAGGTTTCAAAGAGTTTTAATATTATCAATCAATAGTGATTGTTATTATTGGGTGCTGATAGTGTGTTCAGCACTGTACAGACAGCATGAAGGGCTGCAGCTTCTGCCCTTAATACAGGACCAGATTATGAGGGCATGGATGGAAAAATATGGGTTTGTGTTGGTGTGTATATTTAAATAAAAGCACTTCATTGGGGTCCAGTTGGCTGATCCACTTCTTCCATGAAGTCTGTGAGGGGAGAGTGGGTGCTTGGCAACAAGACAGAAAGGATGTTTCAGGCATATGGAATACATGGAAGAAAGCACCAAGATTAGAGTGTGAAAAGGTCAACAAAGGGAGAAGAGTGACATGAGATATTGGCATGGGGTGGGGGTTGAAGGGGATGAAAGAGAATGGTCCAAGCAGAGCTGTGCAGAGCTTTGAAGAGGCAGAAGAAAAATGACACAGAATGTGACTCCATCCTCCAGTCTGGCTGGTACATGTCTCACAGACTCTTTGATATTAGATACAGATGCAGTTGCTTGTATATCAGGAGCAGTTCTGACATAAGAATGAGAGAGACTTGGAATGGGCGTAGTCTATTATGGCAAAAATTTATGTTCTTCAGAAAAAATTACCGCTAAGAAGGCATTTTTGGCTGTAATTAAATCTCTTGACCATTCACCATTATCTGTTTGGAGAGAAATTTATCACCCATAGCTCTTTAAATTTGAGACTCCTGAGAGTCACGTGATTGGGGATTATAGAAAGTACAGGCATATAAATTCCTGACTCTTCTTGCCTCTCCCCACCAAACGGAAGGAACTGGCAGGAGTTCAGCTTACCAGCTGAATTAGAGAAGTATTGACTTTCTGGGCATAATAGCAGGAGTCTTGGGAGCACAGGTCAGAATTTCCCTGATCTGCATGAAAGTATATGCAAGAAATTGGCAAGACCTCATGCCATGAGGCTCCCCAGCATGGAGAAGACTGCGGAGACAGGATTTAAGCTATCAATGGAATGGAATGGTAGAACCATATGCTAGGGAACCTTTGTAGAGTTCCATCAAAGGGATGGGGCTAGTACATCCTACTTTCTTGCATAGAAGAGCAGCAGAAGAGAGTGCAAAATGTATTTTACTACATCTCGTGTCTGAAGATAAGCTGAGGACCAAAGCAGCAATCCCTGGGAGGTATTCTGGAGAACGAGCTAAGGAAGTATCTACATCAGTTTGGAACTAGGAACAACCCCTGGAGTCTTAAAGCTAGAGAAGAATTTTTACACTCTACAGCAGCACTAGCACTCCTGGTTCCACATGAAGGAGAACACAGTAGTGTGATCTGTAGGGGTGCCTGGGAAGGGACTCTGAATTCATTTATATCAGTTCCTTATTCGCCCCCCTCACGAGCAGCCCCTTACTTGCCTTCCTTTTGTTGCTGGAGTTTCCAACACCATTTCATCACTTTCTTTGTGCAGTGGGCCAACAGGGAAGGTTTATGTAGGCAACAAGACTTATCACACTTTTACTGCAACATAAACCATCAGCAGGATTTGATTGTGTACTTACAAGTTACTAATTGCAGCTTGACTGAAAATCAAAGATCCATTAAAAATCTACTTAAAAGATATAAATATTTCTGTATCTTTATTATAATAGAAACTTTAGAAACACTGCTGCTTATGTTTTTCATTTGATATTAGTGTTTATGGAGAGAGATTCTTTGGCTTCATGGCTTTTTTTCCTCAATCTACATTTCCTGGAGATCATTAGAATTTTAGAGTCAATAAAAAGATGCCATGAGATTTACAGAAAAACATTAAGCCATTTTTGTTCTGCTTTCCTTAGCTGCTGACTTGGGTGGAGACACACATCCAATAACACTTTAAGCATCTGAACCCAACTCCCAATTTCATCACTGAAAATCATACAAATGTATTAGATGTATAAATTTCTTCCTGCCCCAATTACTCCTAATGGGATACATATAACAAAAATCAATGTCAGAATCTTTTAAATAATGCATTTAGATGATTTGGGCATTGACCTCTATTTTATTTATACTTTTTTACTTTTACTATTTTCTATCATTAGTCATAAAAATCCATCAGCAAGCAAGCATCCTTCTGCAATATGTAGCTATTGAGGGTGAACATGATTAAGGAACAACCAAAGGTGGTGCAAAAAAAAGCATGGTAAGTATTCTGGGCTCATCCTCGCTGGCATATTACACTTGCTGTAGCTGGGGTTGGGGTGGGGAAACGACTCTAAACCACCTGTCCGCATTTAGGACCCTGGGGCAGCTGGAGGCTGAAACAACCACTTGCATAACATAGTGTAGGCTAGTGATTGTTGTAAGTTACCCCAGCTGCTGCACAGGTGGGGGATCTAGTGAAACACCATGTACTCAATCCTGTCCCTTCCTGGATTGGCATATCCGCTTCTCATTCCCAACATGTTCTCGATGCTCAGAAGCTTGGATGAGGAGGGAGAGTTTGCATCACCAGCATGCAGCTCCTTGGCTGACAGTGCAAAGCATCTGGGGTTGTGGTCAAGGACTGAGTCTTGTTAAAAATAGTAAGGTCACATTATCCAATTTTCTCATCCTGCACTACTTGTTTTATAACACACACCATTTAGTATGTGTTTCATTAGCAAAGAGTGACATTGAATGCAGGTTAAGCTGAACAATTGCAACTTGATTAAACATCATGACTTGCTCTGTCCATGTGGCTCAGTTGCTTCCAGCCTAATTCCTCACATTCTCTGTGCCCCTTGTGTTTCCTCAAGAGCAGCCCTCCATGGACCATGGCCCTTTGAGTCCATTTCCACTGATCATGATACATCTTCCAAATTTTTTAACTGATGCCTCGACACCCACCTGGGGTTGCTTCAGCCAGAGGTTGCTACTCTAGCATGTAACTGAATTGAAGTATTTATTGTCTTTACTACAGACTCAGTTAGTTATGTAGCCTTTGAGATAATTTCCCCTAGCTTGTTTATGAGAAGGACATCCGAAACACTATCAAAAACCTTTCTAAAGTCAAGATATACCACATCTACCACTTCCCTCCATCCACAAGGCTTATTACCCTGTCAAATAAAGCTATTCAGTTGGTCTGACATGATTTGTTCTTGACAAATCCATACTGACTGTTACTTATCACCTTATTATCTTCTAGGTGTTTGCAAATCAATTGTTTAATTATTTGCTCTATTATCTTTCTGGATACCATGGGGCACTTTATGTAGGTGGGTTCCTAACGTTAAATTGACTGGTCTGTAAATTCCATGGGTGGTCCTTATTCCCTTCTTATAGATTGACACAATATTTGTCCTTTCCCAGTCCTTTTGAATCTCTCCAGTCTTCCATGATTTTTTGAAGATAATCACACACTTAGCTCACACATTTTCTTATCTCATTCTCTGTTTCACAAAATCTTTGTCACAACTTCTCAGTTACATGAACAAAGTAATATTAGGACCAGAGCTGTTCATATGATTCACACTGAATCTTTTATTTTATGACCTGATAGATTTTTTTTCTATTTCTGTATTTCCTGAAAGTAGCTGATTACAATGTTTTCAAATCATGTTTTCAAATATAACCATTATTCAATTTATTTACAGAATAATTTCCATTGTGACTCCTGGATTAGATTATTTGCAAGCATTTTTACAGTATTTTATATTCAAAATTTGTGTTGTGTTGGTTAATTTTGATTGGATCCATGTTTTACATGTGGTTATTTCTGATTTATTATTGGATGAATGTAAGTCTTAGAATCACATTGCAAATGTGAATACTTATGTGTGAGAGTTAAGACCCTTCTTTCCATTCACTTAAAATGTTGGTCTTTCCGTGAATACTCTCTACAGTAAATATATTCGCTGGCACAGTACTGAAGAAGCATGGACACTGTGGAAATGGTTCTTATTCATGAAAATATTTACAGGAAATATTTGAGAATTTTTTAATTACTAAGTTCCACTATCAGCGCTGTATTGCTAGACTTTTAGAGTTCATTTCATGGCAGGCTCTGCCACACACCTGCTGTCTGACCTGGGGCAAGTAACTTCATCTCTATGAGGCTGTTTCTCCTTTAACCTTTGTCTGGCTTGTGTATGTAAATTTGATATTCTGGAAACTACATTTTCTGTTGAAAAATCACTCTGACAGAAAATTCCCATCCAACTCTAATTATTGGAGATAAATAATGGAGATTCCTCTTTGTTTCAAATGGTCAAGATCTGTATTTTTGGAAGATGGGGCCCTGATTTTTATTTACATTGCTATACATGTGTAGGTTAATTCATGATCATAGGGCACTTTATGCAGTAGGAATTCCAGATTCCAGCTACCTGCCTAAGCATCCATCCTGAATCAAAGAATATGGTTTCAGAGGTAAACTGAGATAGAGGCCTTAAACTGCTTTTCTCTTTTCTCTCTCTCTCTCTCAGTGTGGTTCTGATACACAGAAATCAACTATCATTAAAAGTCCTAGAGTATTCACATTGATGTTGATGTCTTTATAGTCTGTGGAGATAGATTTATTCTCCTGAGAAACCATTCCTGGCTAAACCTTATCAGAATTTCTGCAGAAATTTGGATCCATGCCTTTCTGTTCTTCTCATGTGATTCTCATAACACAGTACTTTGCTTGTGGGTGTTCTCTGTTGTTTGAGTAATAAGATGGAATTTGGTACAAAATACAGTTTCATCTTCCAGGAAATTAACTTAACATAAGTTCACCTAATTATGACTCAGCTGCATTAGCTATTGCCCACATTAGGGACCAGCTAGAACATGTATTTAAAGAGAAGTAGGCTAGTCTTGGGGTAAAAGCACTTGGAAGAATGGGATCTATTCCTAGCTCTGCCTCAGACTTAAAACCATAAGAATGGCCATATGGGGTCAGACCAATGGTCCATCTAGCCCAGTATCCTGTCTTTCGACAGTGGTCAATGTTTCAGAGGGAATGAACAGAACAGGTAATCATCAAGTGATCCATGCCATAGGCTATTCCCAGCTTATGGCAAACAAAGGCTAGGGACACTTCAGAGCATGGTTTTGCATTCCTGGGACTTGATGTGTGATTTTGGCAAACTGCTCTGTGTTTCAGCTTCCTCCTGTCTAAAGCATGAGCAGCTTTGATTACATACATAATAGCAATATTGAAAAGCTAGCTTCATTTATGGTTTTTACTTTGAGATCACTCATGGAAGACACTAAAGGCATGCAAAGTGTGATTCCTTTATAAACCGAACCCCATATTACTACTCTGAAGTAATGCCTTCTCTCTCTATTGGCTGTCAGCCAAAGACAAATGAAATGTGTTACTGTAGATATTCTCTTAACAATTGTGCCTCTGGTTTATTAATCTAATTTCCTATTGACATCAGAAATGCTTTCCCCTTGTTTACGTTTAAGCCTAAAATCAATTTGTTTTTACTGACTTTTAACTAATTATTAACATTGCTTAATGGATTAACTCTTAATTGCAATATTATTACAAAGTGCCTTGAGATACCTTGGCATGATAAGGTGCAATAAAAATGTAAGTTGCTCTTTCTATAAAAGATCAAAAAGTTCATCTAAAATACTTTTTAGATTCCTATTTTGCTTGTGATCATTTAGTAATTAATTATAAACCTCACCTTATGATTATCCATGTGTGAAGGTACCTTAACATAACTAAACTAAAGTCATGAGGGACAACAAACAAATGACTCAGCCAATGATATTCCAGAGTAGGAACAAAGTCTGAAAATCCCAAGGAAGCCTTTTATCAAAGAAAACCCCAGGTGATGCGGGAAGTGGGGATGGCAACTGAGAATTCTATGTGCCGAAACCCCAGTATGTACTAGGGGCATAGCAGCAATGAGTTGCTAAAGAGGCTGCCTTTCTGAGCTTTAAGATCAAAGCCTTGTCCACCTGTTGCATTTAAAATCCCTAGGCACTTTTTAAAATAGGAGGGTGTTAACTTTAATTCTGATTAAATTCCAATTTTAGTAATTATATTCTGCCTACAAAAAACTACTTCATTAGCTTTTATTAGACATATTTTTCCCTTGCCGGACTAAACCATTATGTAGCTTTGCTGAGTGCTGAATTTAACCTCAAAGTTAAATACTTCAGTGATGAATGGCCGTGATTCATTTATTAATAGTTTTAGAGTTTGGGATTTTTCTACATGAAAGGCACTATTATGAATATAGGATTATTAATTATATAGTAGATCTGGCTCCAGACGCATATCCAAGTAACCATGACTGGAAGTTGTCTGTGAATAAAAGATGAAGGGAGCAATTATCTTAATACATGTAAACAAAATAAATATATGGAATTCCCCCCTAACTATTAATAAAGCAATGTTGCTGTTTTGTGATGATATTGGCAGACATTATGTGATGTGTAGTTTTTAGCTGTTGAGCAGTGAAGGAAAAGTACCTGCCAACTATTGCCTAGTAAGGTTGGGATTTCCTACAGCCCTGGCGCTTTACTATTCCTTCTGTCCTGCAAAAAGGGAAGACCTGTTACACAAGTGGAATGTGTATTTTATTTAAAGTAATTTTTAGGGCTGTAATATTACACCAATGTGGGTCCAGCTCTGGTGGCTACAGTCTTGAGTTCAACAGAATTACCTCTGCCACTAGTTTCAGATCTAGAGCTCATAGGAACACCTGAAAACCCAGGAAAATAACACATACAGGATCTAATATCTTTAATCAGTTTTATTACAGTTACCAGCACAGTTATGAATATCGTAAAATGTATAAATCCTAAATATATCCATGCACAAATTATAGCTACATTCATACTCACATCCTCCTAGATAGCCTTAGGGTCTGATGGTTCTCTTATGGAATAATCATCAGTAGAGAGATGGTTCCTGCTGGAGTTTTTCCATAAGAAGCTCCATTTTCCCAGTTCTGGGCACCCTCTTTTTATAATGGAATTTATAGCTGTGTTTTGAACATGAGCATGAAAGTGTCAACCCTCTTTTTCCTTATTGATCTGGTGTCCCCAAGACCTTGAAGTACCTTGTTTTCTAAACAAGTGGTGTATAGTTCCTTTTATTCTCGTTAGCACTGACCCACAACCTGCATCCTGTGGCGAAGGCACATGTTAGAGAAACATGTTCTTCTAGACCATTTCTGCAATCTAAAAATTAATCTTCTGGTCAATTTTTTCCAGTTTCATCCCTTGTTTCATACTTCCCCATAATCTTATGGCATCAGGTTATTATTCGGTCACTTACTTATTTCAGTATTTCTTATCTCCAAGGCCTAAAATAGCTACGCTAAAATTTTCCAGGACTCAACCTATAGTCCTTGCATTTCAGCCTTCCCTAGATAGATACCTCATACGTAATTATCACTTCTAAATACTGATCAATCTTAGACTTCTATAATCCTACAATTTAACTTTAGCTAGCATACAATTATCATACATAACATGATACATTAGTTAATCATAACAGCCTATCCCTATCCTCCAGTGCATGTACCACTCCCCCCATCCACAAACACGCTGAGTATGCAATCCATTCCATCCTCCAGATCATTAATGAAGATGTTGAATAAAACTGGCCACAGGAGCAACCTCTGGGGCATGCCCCTTGTTACCAGCTGCCAACAAGACTTCAAGCTGTTGTTCACTACCCATTCAGCCTGATGATTTAGCCAGAATTCTATTCACTTTATGCATGCATCTGGAGGATAGGGATAGGATACAGCGGGACCTAGACAAATCAGAGGATTGGGCCAAAAGAAATCTGATGAGGTTCAGCAAGGATAAGTGCAGAGTCTTACACTTAGCATGGAAGAATACTATGCACTGCTGTCGACTGGGGAATGACTGGCTAAGCAGCAGTTCTACAGAAAAGGACTTGTGGGTTGCAGTGGACAAGAAACTGAGTATGAGTCAACTGTGTGCCTTTATTACCAAGAAGGCTAACGGCATATTGGGCTGCATTAGTAGGAGCACTGCCAGTAGATCGAAGGAAGTGATCATTCCTCTCTATTCAGAACTGATGAGGCCATATTTGGAGTAATGTGTCCAGGTTTGGGCCCCCCACTACAGAAAAGATGTGGACAAATTGGAGAGTCCAGCGAAGGACAATGAAAATGATTAGGGGGCTGGAGCAAATGACTTATGAGGAGAGGCTGAAGGAACTAGGCTTGTTTAATCTGCAGAAATGAAGAGTGAGGGGAGGGATTTGATAGTGGCCTTCAACTACCCAAAGGGGAGTTTCCAGAATGGATGGAGCTACAGTGTTCTTAGTGGTGGCAGATGACAGAACAAGGAGCAATAGTCTCAAGTTGCAGTGAGGTATGTCTTGGTTGGATATTAGGACAAAAAAATTCACTAGGAGGGTAGCAAAGCACTGGAATGGGTTACCTAGGGATGTGATGGAATCTCCATTATTAGAGGTTTTTAAGGTCTGACTTGACACAGCCCTGGCTGGGGTGACTTAGTTGAGCAGGGGGTTGGACTAGATGACCTCCTTCAGTCCCTTCCAACCCTAATATTCTATGATTCTAAATCAGCTCATAATGTGTAAAATTAAGCATATGCATAAATCTTTACAGGATAAGGGTCTGGATTAAATTATGTAAATGAAGATCTTTCTAAATCTCATCAAATTGGAAATGGTTTTTACGGTTCCTATAGATGTAAAAAAATATTGTGGAGGCCATCTGTAAACATAATTTAATTTTTAAATGAGCCTCTTTTCTGTCAAGGTAACTTCAGGCACCCTGTTGCAAGGTGCTGTCGCCTCAGATCCTGGGCCTGAGGAAGGGTTGCAATGGGCAGAACCAGGCCCTGCAGGCCAAACAACCTGGAAGCAGAGGGGCGGAGCCAGGGCAGAGAAGGGAAGTATAAAAGGCTGGCCCAGCAGCTCAGTCAGGGGGAAGCTGCCACCAGAGGCAGATGTGTCTTCCCAGAGGGTGTGGTCTAGGCCTGACCCAGGCCCTGCAGTTGTTTGGAGCAACCAGCCCACCAACTGGAGCCTCCAAAGCCTGCTCGGACTGCTGGGCCCTAGTAACTGGGAGAAGCTACCCAAGACTGCTGAGTGGGAGAAATCCCCTGAGGCAGCCCTGATCTGAAGGAGTTACCCGACATGGGGGTCCCACAGGAGCGGATTGAGCCTGATGTACCGGAGGACTCTAGCTGATTCTAGAGTGGATGAGTCTAGGGTTGGACCAGTCAGCATGTTGTGGCTGGATCCCCACTGACTCAGTGGCAAACCACTTTGCCACTGCTAGGGCCTTGGACTGGGACGCAGTGGAGTCATGTGGGCCTTCATCACCCTACCCCCTTGTCTAACCACCCCGGGAGTGCTTGGCTTCCTCCGAACATTCCAGAGGATACTGAGCTTTATTGGCCCCACTTACGGGCAAGGCCAGTGGCTGTAGGCTACTTCACCAGCCCTGCCTAGCTTGAGGGCCAGGGACTGTAGACTACTTCACCAGCCCCACCCGCTTGAGAGCTGGGGGCTGTAGACTACTTCCCTGCCCCGTCCGCTGAAGGGCTGGAGGCTATTGACTGCCTTGCCAGCCCTGCCTGGCTTGAGGGCTGGGGGCTATAGATCGCTTGTGCTTGCCTGCCCCACTTGAGTGCTCGGGACTAAAGACTACTTTGCCTGCCCCACCCTGCCTGAGGGCCGGAGGCAACAGACTGCTTAGCCAACCTGCCTGTTGGAAGGCTGGGGTTGTGGACTCCTTACCAGCCCTGCCCTACATGAGGGCGAGGGGGCTACAGACTGCAAGGGAAGCTTGCTCTGCCTGGGGACCAGAGCTAAAGACTCGTAAGCCGGGAGCTGATTCCCTTAGACAAAGATGCTGTGGCCTTCCTCGCAGCCTGAGCCTGCCCCAGGTGGACTGTGCCACCAGCCTACACCCCCCAAAAAGGTGATATAATCCTCTAAAACAAGAACACACGAAACATCAGACAACACGAGAATCGGTGCATTTTCCCCATGTGCTTTCTTTTCTTTTCTTTTGATATACTTTCCTTGGCTTTTAACTTTGACAGCTCCAAACCATTTCCTGTACTTTTGTTAATCTTTCAGTACAGATCTACTCTCAGCAGACGGCTCCTCTTATTTTCATGCCAGTACAATGTTAAGGCCTTTCAGCCTGATTTGAGTGATTGACAATTTTAGTTCATTTTAGCAGTCTGGAACAACTGATTTACCATTGTGGGTGTAACTGCTTTCTTTCTGACACTGTTAATTTACCAAATGAATTGTGTTCATGCTCCTTTACTAAGCTTAACGGAAAATGGAAGTTAAAAATTATATAAGACAGTTCCAAACTTATTCTGAATACTTGACACAAACTATTTTTCATAATTGTAAAAGTAAGCAAGCAGACGTGTTACCTCTAATACACAGCAACTTATAATTGACTCTAGTGGGTAACGCTTTTAGTATTAAATGAAATTGAAAAATTACAACTGAAATATAAAACTATTATAGTTTAATGGGAAAATACAAATGAATTTACTCTATTCCTATTTTGCAAAGTCCATATTATTTTTATCATTAATTTCTGATTCTTCATTATTCAGCATAATGATAAATGAAACTAAACCAAAACACCCTCAAGTATCAGTTTACTCAAAATTTAAAAATCATGATTTCATTGGAGTTACGCTACTATAAAATTGGAGCAGTTCAGTTGCGGTGAATCAGCCCTGTGTGTTTCATTATAGTTTGCTTGGTTTCAGGGATGGGAGGAGGGTGGGTGTGGCACATAATGGGTCTACTGAATTATACTCTGTATACACATTTTATTCTGAGTTATGTTATATGTCGGCAGATCCTAAATTCCACTGATACATTGCCTCATCCTGCTTCCCTGGTGCTTTGCATACCCTTGTAATTGCAAAGTGGTCTGCAGTGGAGCTAGTCAGGAATTTTTTGATTAAACATGGTAAAAAGTTCGAGAGGAGTAGCCATGTTAGTCTGTATACAGCAAAAACAATGAGAGTCCTGTAGCACACTAAAGATGCATCTGATGAAGTGGGTTGCAGCCCATGAAAGCTTATGCCTGCAGAAATTAATTAGTCTTTAAAGTGCTAGTCTTTATAGTGCTACAGGACTCTGTGTTTGTTTTTTAATTTTTTTTATTAAACACATTTGTGTTGAACAATGCCAATTCATCTAAACCAAAACTGTTCATAGGAAAGAGTCTGTGTCATTACATTCCCTGTTTAGAAAGCTGAAAATTGAAATTGTCAAAATATCCCATATTGACGTTTTCAAAGCGGAAAAAATCTACTTTTCAGTTCAAAATGACTTTTTGTTTAGAAATGTAAGTTTAAAAAAAGTTGAAGTTGAAATGAAATATTTCAAAATTATCAAAATGAAATGTTTTGACTGACCTGATATGAAATTTTTCTTGGATGTTCAGTGCATGACAAATTTTAAGATTTTGACATTTTGTCCCAATTTGTGACAAAAACATTTTTTTTAAAATCTCATATATTCTCTCAGGCTGGGAAAACAATTTCTCACCTACTTCTAGTCTGCAGAGCACTGTATGGAGTATTTTGGTTTTCGCTATAAGAAATCTTCTATTATGTGTGCAAGAAAAGTGGATATTTGCCTGTAAACAGAGAGAGTTATTTTTCCTGTGGGATTTCTATCAGGGAAAATTCATTGGTAGTAGGATTAAAATCAAAAGGTGGAATCCCGAAGTCTTTATTCAAGGTTTTGCATATGCAGGTAAAGCTCTCTTTGAATTGAATGGAAGTTTGATGGTATGAATAAAAAGTAAGGTCTTCACGATTTGGCCCCAAATGCAAAGATTCAGAATAAGAACAAATCTTAACACTGGAAGTAGAAAAGCTAGTTGATCTGATTCACCTCTCTGCTACATTTGTGTTACACTGATGTAACTCCATTGAAATTAATGAAGTTACAGCACCATAGAGCTGATACAACTCAGGTCGAATAACGTTGTCATTATCATACACCTCACCTTTGTCATTCTCATACACCTAGTCAACATCTTACCTATCTCTCTTTGTGCAGTTGCTTTCTCTCTTGCCAATGTCTGCTGTGTCATTGATTTCCATAGTGCATAGTGTGCTACGAGCACACTGTTAAGTGAATGACATTTCCAGAGAAATAGATATTGGGCAGTGGCATCTCAGTATAGGGTCAGTTAAAAGGCACACAGCAGAATGATTTGAAATGGACACCTGGCATGCAGTTAATGTATTTAGGAAGCAATAAACAGCTCATTTTGAATGACTTCTGAAACTGGTTTCTACACATGCAGTTGGTAGAAAAACAAGCTTTTTGAAAGGTCAGTTAGTACCATATATAACCCATCTCTCTTCCAGTTAAACTGTTCAGTGGTGTACAAACCAAATCCCTGCCCACTTCTGGTCTGATAATTGAGTCATCTACTCTAGCTAGAGTAATAGACAGAATAAACAGAAAGTAAGTAGCGTCCTAGTTATCTGGACTTAATAATTTACTATTTGAATTGTCAGACAATCTTTGAAAGAAACTGATTGTTGAAATCAAAGTGCAATCCATATGGAATCTTCAGGATGAACATAAAAATCACATGATTTTAGCTTGTAGTAGGTTATAAATTGTTTATTGCCTTTTAAAAAGGGCAGTAGGCTTTAGACCATAAGAGTTAATTTTGTAATTTTATTTTTGATGTTAAGCTGAAAGTAAATAAACAGCGAGAGTTCTGTGGCACCTTAAAGACTAACAAATTTATTTGGGCATCAGCTTTCATGGGCAGAAACCCACTTCGTTGGAAACCTGATGCCTAAATAAATTTGTTAGTCTTTAAGGTGCCACAGAACTCTCGCTGTTTTGCTAAAAACAGACTAACATGGCTACCCCTCTAGAACTAAATAGATAAAGTATCTTTTCACTGTCTAACCTTTAGAAAAGAATGAGGATGTTTGCTTTATTCAGAAACTTAGATAGGTCATTAAAAATGTAAGAACAGCTCTGTCTGTATTATAAATGTAGATTTTCTATGAAAGAATCAGATTCTTACACTGGCCAAACAAATTGCCATGGGCACCTGAGGAATAAAATATATCACACCCCAAAAGACTGCCACATATTGTAGGAGAAACTAGCAATCAATTAATAAGAAAAGATAGCTACATTTGAGGATGTTTGTGAATCATTTCTAGACAACATTGATGCCAAATCTGAAAAGAGTGATCCTATACTCCTGGAAATCAATGGGAGTTTTGCCTAATTTAGGAGAGCCATATCAAGCCTTTAGTAAGCCAACAAAGGAAGGACACATCACATTTCAAATAGAATATAAAGTGGATTGTGAGGTCTTCAAGGCAAGGGCCTTTCATTTTGTGTGTCTGTAAAGCATCAGAGGCACAGTCCTGTCAGGGATCAGGGCTTCAACAGAGCTAGTCTACGGGTAGCCTCCTCAGTACAATTGGCCTGCAGCAGCAGCTGCCTGAATGGCCACACCCCCTGATTGTGTCTAGTTGTGGGACCCCCACTACAAAAAGGATGTGGACAAGTTGGAAGGCAAGAAAAATGATTAGGGGGCTGGAGCACAAGACTTACGAGGAGAAGCTGAGGGAACTAGGCTTATTTAGTCTGCAAAAGAGAAGAATGAGGGGGGATTTGATAGCAGCCATTAACTACCTGAAAGGGAGTTCCAGGGAGGCTGGACCTAGGCTGTTCTCAATGGTAGTAGATGACAGAGCAAGGAGCAATTGTCTCTAGTTGCAGTGGGGGAAGTCTGGGACAATTTAGCTGAGGTTAGTCTTGCTTTGAGCAAGGGGTTGGACAAGATGACCTCCTGAGGTGCCTTCCAACTCTAATCTTCTATGATTGATTGGCTGGAATGGTCAGCAGGCTAGCTCTTAAACTGGCAGCTGCAGCAATAGCAGCTTACTGAGTGGTCAATGCTCATGCCTATTATGTCTTCTCTGTTACCTTGTTCAACTGCTCCTGTTCTGTTCTGGACCCAGCCTTGCACTCCTCCTTACCTGCTACACTGCTTGCTTTAGGTCCTGACCTCTGGCTTGACCTGTGGCTCTGGCTTCTGACTCTGGCTTGACCCCTGAGTCTGGAATCCAGTTCCTACCCTTTGGTTTGACCATTGGCTCTGGCTTCTGAGTGCTGCTCTGGCTAGACCCTTGTCTTGGGTATCCACTTCCTGATCTCTAGCTTGATCCTTGGCTCCAGCTGACTCTGGCTCTCACCCTACTCCTTTGTTCCTGATGTCTGCTCTGACCACTAGGCCTCACACGTCCTGCATAAGTTGCTCTGTATAGATAATAAGTAGCGATTCTTTTTCTTTTTAAGAAATATTTTTGAATTGTTCTAAAAATACTTTAAAATGGCTAAAAAGCAAAAGATGATTTACATGTTCTTTCAAGGCACAAGGTAGAAACAGAGAAGGTACTGGGGTCTAATCATGGCTCTGCCCCGGCTCACTGGATGGCCTTAAGCAAGTAACATCACTTCCCTATCTGCCCATAAGTAGGGAGAATCCAGACCTGCTGAACTGCATCACAGAGGTGTTGTGAGGATTAATTAGTTACTATCTGTCTATAAAGAGAGACAGATTATAATCATTACAAGAAGATGATAATGTTCTGTAGTTAGATTGGGGAGAAAAATTGATAGTACTTATTTTGGTTCCATCCAGGGTCCCAAAATAACTGGATATTTCTGCTAAAGCAATCAGTACTGAAATAGTTAATGATGACTTTTAATTTTTCATAACTAGGTTTGGTAGTTAACATGTCAGTGAGGTGAATAGGATCAGTTGATCTCTCTTAGAGCCATTGTTTCAAGTAGGTTTTCTGTAGACAATGTTGAATTGGCTCACATATAGAATTTGATCTAAATAGCCATAAGGGCTGCAGTGGAGCTACACCAGTTTTACACCAGGTAGGGATCAGGTCCTAAGAATCAACATGATAGGCAAACACATATGCTTATAATGGTAAAAATGTATCTATGCTGATCACAGTAGAATGCCCTTCTCTTTACCTGTAACTACCATAGTTTGGCACCTTCCTGTTCTCTGGTTGCTGCACTTCATTGCAGCTCAGACTAAGGAGTCAAGCTAGAATTTATTACAAGGGAGTAGTACTGTTCAAGTGCTGGGGATTGTCAACTAGTTTGAGGTCACCAATCTTGTTGGTGAAGTTAAAATTCATGGTACACAAAGATTTGACAGTAGTACATGACCAGTTGATGACTTTAGCCCATCCAGATACAAGATCAAATTAATCAAGCAATCCTGTTTACTCCCTGCTTTTGAGAAGAGCAGCATGTACTAAATTTGATTCAAGGTACCAAAAACCAAGAGGTGGGAGTTAATACAGTCTAAGCAGAATATAAATGAGTAGTTCAAGACTTTCTTCTCTGGCTATGTTAACACTTGATTCATCAGGGATGCTGTTATAAAGTATGAGATTTTCATACAGCTACAAATCCCATTTGACTATTCTAGCACTTTAAAAATATCTAGTAATATTTAGAGATCTTTTGATGTATAATTTAGGTTCTGATGTATAATTTGAGACCCTGATAATTTTCAGTTGGGTGTAAAATTCATCATTTTAAAAGGGAGCGTGTGTGTAAAATATAATAGCAAGCAATATTTTAAACATATATTTGCAGTATATTTGTTACCTGCACAGTAGGGCCCCCCAACTTTACCCCAATCCATAGGGCTCCAGGGGAAAGACACCTACCTTACCCAATTCACACTCTGGGGCTCAAGGCCACCTATTCCCAGCCCATAGGGCTCCGGTCATAACCTGGTTAACTTAAGTGTCTTTTACCAGTGAAGGAGCCTTACATGGTAATATCCTTATTCTCTATTTATTAACAATTACCAAAAATATATACACATGCTAAGAATTCAGTGCTCACCACTCCCAATAATGCAGACAAACTTCTCCGGTTGGCCACTCAGAATTAGATCATTTGGGACTCCAGCTGCACAGTGTGGTTGGCAGGGTGTTGAGGTCTGGCAGCGATTATCTTCTTTGGCTGTGTCCTTCTTCCTTTTGGACCTCAGTTTATAGCTAAAATTTGAGTCCTGCTTACCTATACCTTAACCAATCATTTAAAACTAAAGTACTACAAAACATCAATCCTAGCCCATTACAAAACAGTTCTTTAACCAATCATATCCCATCACCTTAGCTGATTTAAATATTGCACACTTAGTTATGCAACAGACAGAAACAATCAGAGAACCAGAAATAAATAATTCAAATAAACAATAGAGAAGTGGGTGCTATAAAGACAAAACAATAAGAAGTGTAGATTTTAAAACAACTGTTCATAAGTAATTCCTTGCCAGACAGAAAGTTATCAAACAAAGTTTTCTTTAAACATCTTAAGATCTTAAGACCCTCAGGGGATGGAACCAACCTCCACCCACAAATAAAATGGATAAAATGAAATAAAACAAAAAAATGCTTAAAAAAGTAAAAAGAATGGCATGGGGTTTACATATGACTCCCTATGATAGATGCTAAAGGATACAAATGAAGTAATGCTGAACCTGCGGCTTGTGAAGAGTTATGGAGTATCACATATGGCTAATCAGGGGAAGTGGAGGTTTGTATGAGCAGAGTTGAGAACCATTGGTAAAGAGAAGATAAATCAGACACTCCTGTTTGCTTCATAGTGATCTGTTTATCATTATACAAGAAAAAGAGAACATTAAATGAAACTGAAGGCAGCAAATTTAAAACTGATGTAAGCCCTAAAACTAGAAGGCATAGAGCAATGGGTCCCAACCTGGGGTGTGGGACCCCCTTGGGGGGGTGCCAAAGATTACAGGAGGTACATGAGGCTTCAGTAATATTGAGGTCATTTAGCCCCCTGAGCTCCAGGCCTGCCGGAGCGGAGAAGCTACCTCACCAAGCCTTGCACCAGCCAGGTGTCCAGCCAGAGAGGAGCAGACCCGTACCAGTGGGGGCCTGGAGCAGCCCTGACCAACCCACCAGGGCCCACTTCCATTACCTTCAGTCCATTAGGGACAGGAAGAGGAAGGGCCACATGGAGCGTGTGGTGGCAGATGTGCCGGGGAAGGCTCAGCTTCTTATTCATGTAAGAGTAATTTATTATTATTATTTATGCAATTTAGTGTTATTATCATCATTATATGTGTTTATAGAGGTTTTCTGTGTTTATGGCTGGGGGTGGGGGCATTTTTTACCTAGTGTTGACTGGTGGGGCTTTCTCTCAAAAAGGTTGGGAACCACTGGCTTAGAGGGACAGGCTCTGATCTTTCTGTAGGGGTAGATCCAGCGCTGGCCAGCCTCATTTACATGAGTTATACTAGTAACTATTATATAGTTACATACACTGTGTCTTGTTGCTTTAGCTGGAGTTTGTCACAAACATAATAGATTGTGAGTGTAAGATGTACTCATGAAAGAGCACAGGAATTGTGCAAGATGTCCCAGGAACAAGTGGGTCAGCCTGGCTGTACTCTTGAGCCTTGTGTCAAGTGATTCTCTAGGACTGGACTAAGCTGCACTGCTATGGAGGTTGCAAAGAGCTGCTTTCACCGTGAGGTCTGATCAGACAGAGCTGATCTCACAGAACTGGACCTCATGGCTGCACACTGGAACAGAACCTGCTGATGAAGACTTAAATCAGATAGATGGAGATGAGCCACCCACTTTCTACCACTGAGTCGAACTGGATCCATCAGTGGGGTTTTAGATGGGTGGAGATTGTTTTGTGACCAAGTTTTCGACCTTAACCAGCTGGACAATTAATACTTGGAACTTAAGGTTGGCCATACTCCTGATGCACTGGGTTTTGCTCATTTTATGTATGTAAATGTGTATATATGCTTATTGTTTCATTTGTTTGTTTTTAGCCTTTTCTCCAAAGAGAAGGTATTTGTGCTTCCAAGTCCTCAAGGACTCTAGACTGCTAGTAAGTGGAGAAGAACCATCTGCACAGGTGACCAGAGAAGTTACATTTTAATTTCCCAGAGCTAGAAATAGGAGGGTGGTCCTGGGAGGGGCCTCAAGCCATCGTCTTATTTCTTCCAAAAAAGGAGTTCTAGAGAGATTTAACCTTGCCTTTGTTACTGCCATTGGCACCTACAAACGGATTGAATTTACAAAGGAAGTACTGTTACACAACAAATAAGTCATCTGTGGAAGACATCAACAGTAGATATCTCTGAAGCCAAGAACTTGGTGAGCTTCCATATACAGTTAGGCATATATAGCTAAAGAGAACATGCATAGCTACCCTCATGTGTCAGTGGATAAACCAGTCTTTAACTGAAGGGGCTAGCTAGGAAGAAACTTCTTCTATGATCAGGTGTTCTCCATTGTGGGGTTTCTTTCACTTCCCTCTAAGCAACTTGTATTTGTCATTGTAGGACACTGGACTAGATGGACCACTGACCTGATCCAACACGGGAATCCCTTGTTTATGGACCTACATCCTGTGATAGACTCTGCAGAAGGGTAGTCCTGGAGGAGCAAAAGGGTGTGGTTCACATATCTGTGCTCATAAGCCCCTGGCCTGGCAGTGGGGACTTTCACTCCTATTGCTTTGGAGAGGCATTAAACATGGAGATTTACCTTCTGGAAAAATGTGCATGTGTTCTTGTTTATTCTTCCTTCTAACCTGTACAGCAAGCTAACTTTGTCTATCTCTCCTCCTTTGTTTCCAGAGGGGATAATATCCAAAAACAATGTTGCCATTGTTGCAATGATTATTGTTTTGTGTCTGCTATTTACATGTCAATGATTTGTGAACCTGTTAACATTTCGTAAATAACTTAATAGTTTAAAAAATAGTGTTGTCACCTCTCATGGCTTAATTGTGAATTTTGTGATATTTAGGGTTTAGCCATCATGGTTGTGGAGAAAAGATTGAAAATGAGACCTGAGTCCCATAGACTCAAAAATCAAAAGGCAAATACGAAGAACGAAAAATGAATGTAAAAAATCTCAAGATTTGTAAACCAATCCCAAGCTATTTTGGTGGCTAGCTCATGATATTTGAACACTTGATCTTGGCAATACTGGTTAAATGTGCATTCCTCAGTGCTGGTGTTTTGGAGCAGAAAGAAAGGAACAGCTAAAGTGTTTATTTTCTTCCTTTTGGGATGAAGTTTTTGCAAGATGTGTTCCTAAGGAAAGGAACTAAAACACAAGTAAATCCCAACTTGCTATATAAACATTCAGCAATTCTAATGGCAGACTTTCATTTTGGTCATCATAAAATCTTTTAATGAGTATTCACATGGAAACTGTGGCCAGTTAGTGAAAAGACACAGCAAAGCTTTGGACGAAAATGTTATACTGCTACTGCAGTTACAAGTAGAACCCACCAGATGGCACAGGAATTAATAGCAACATTGAGCTTCAGCCCCTTCTGATTTTTTTTTTACTGTCTGTAATGAATCAAGACACCGTTTTCAAATGTTGTCCCTATTCCAGATACCTCAGGAACCACATTACCACCCTGTATGATTTGACTATCTGTTACCACTGCTCCAAACCACAGTTATGATACAGAACTCAGTGTAGGATGTGCATGCTTCACAAAGCTTGCCACGTGTAAAGGATTTGAGACAGTGGAAAAAGGACACATGTATTGTGTCTTTGGGAGTGAGGAAGATTTATAATTGGCTGTGTATTATCACAATCAGTGTCTGCCTTTATGCATGCCTTGGTATTTTAATGAATGAAGAAACTACCTTCAAATGTTCCTCTCGTAGGAACAATCCCACAGCATTCTTATTCTAAGAATTTCATTTTTCTATTTGAAAATGGTCTTCTTTAGCAACACATCATCTGCACAGTTCCTGGCAGAGAGATTGTTCTGTTCCCCCTTTGGTCTTTACGAAAGGTTCAGAAGCTGAACCTTGTTTTGAGCTGGGCGTTCTGCTGTGAAGAGGGAAGATAGGGGTGAAGACAAGCAGACAGAACAGTAATTAACATTAACTGCTGGCACATATGATTAATGTTATTTGTATAATAGCATTTAACCAACAGTAGCACCCGCATAACATAGGTGGCTTGGGGGAATGTTGGCAAATGTAAGAAGCTGCTGTTAGTGGATAATAATGTGTTTCTGCAAACAGACACAATCCATGATTCATGCATTACGGTAGCAAAAAACAGAGGAGAAAAACATTAGCTGTTGGGTACAAATACCAGGCTTCAACTGAACCTAGCCCACGTTACCATGAATTTCACAAGGACTCAAAATTATAATGAATGTATTTTATATAAGACAATCTTCAAAATATTTAATAGGGATAAATCAGTCTATGTGCAAGCCTTGCACATCTTCTCCCTCTTCCCTGTAATAATGTAAAAAAGCTGTAAAAATCCTCCCAAAACTGTGTTTTACCTACTTGAGTCTATGGACACTTTTATGTTTGTAAGAATTATTCCTAAGAGTTACTTGCTTTAATAAAAATTTTTAAGAGAATGACATTGTCCCTAGGCCTTCTCACAGTAATTAACTACGGCTGAAGCGAAAGCCAGCCTCCATTCTGCAGAGCTACGCAGCTACCCTTCTCCAGTACACAGGAAGTCAGGTCTTGGAAGTAAGTCACTCTTGTAAGTCTATGCCTTGACTTGCTAAAGTCGCTTTTCCCTGCTAGTCTTAGAAAATATTAGGAACATTCTGCAAACACTTATCACATACTGAATTTGATGCACTCTGAAAAGTCCATTTGGCTTCAGCGGGATAATTCCCTTCAGTGGGATTGCTCATGGTTTGTGAAAGGAAACCTCTGCCTATAGCTGCCTACAGGTAGGATTTATAATTATAGCTATGGTTCATAGTATTTATTTATTTAAGTACCAGCAGGGTGCGCTGTGCTGTACAAACCACAAATAGATGGAAAGCCCCTGACCCATTTAAGTCAGTGGCAAAACTCTCACTCAATGTAATACAGCTAATATTCCACCCTGAGTCTAAATGATAGACAAAGCTGAGAAAATAAAATGCACTGGAAAAGGATGTTATAAATACATCTGGTTGAATAATTTGAACAAATTGTGATTACATTTATTTGTTGGCTGATGGAAACAGTCCCCAAATAATTAATTTGGGACCAGATTTTGCTTCCGCCATCTATGTTCAGAAATGTATAGATTCCAGTGCCAGAAGAAACCATTGTGATCAGGTAGTGTGATCTCCTGTATAACATAGGCCTTCACCCAGTAATTCCTGCTTCAAGCCCATAACCAGAGGTGGAGCTAGCAGCTATTCTCATGAGAGGGGAGGAGGGAGCAGAAAGAATTCCCAATCAACTCTAAATACAAATGCATGGATTACTTAGGCCAGGTCCTTGTCCAGGAGGTAGGAATGAAGTTTCCTAGCATGCTGAAGGTGCAGTTTAATAAATGTTAATTAGGGTTGAACTGACCTGAAATGAAATATTTTGTTTCAGTTTTCCTGACAGAAAATTGAAAACTTTCAGCAAAATTAAACTCTTCCTGTGGAAAATTCTGTTTTTACAGAAACTGCATTTTGTGTCAAAAAATCATTCCCATGAAAAATTTCTGAGGAGCAATACTGAAAATTTAGATTATGCACATCTCAATATATGTTTGCACAACACGACTTCCATCTGTTTGGGCCTCAGCAATAATAACGAATAATAATATTATATTGTGTCATCTGACCTTAGTTTAATAGTATACCTCTGAGTTCATGCACTGAATAAGATGTTTAATCATAAACATACTGAGGTAGAAGCAGGTGCTGTCAATGTCTCCCTTTCCTCTTCATCTCATTGCTTTATGGCTGTTTTTTTTCTCACACCCATTCATTATAAAGCTTATGGAACATATCCCTTTGGTCCTGGATCTGTTGCCAGCTGCTATCAGTCCACCTCTCACACTGCATTGAACTTCATATATAGCATCAGCTAAAGAAATGATGTGAAAGAAAATAGGGTAGGTGGAAGTACTGTGGAGTGGGTGGTATTTATATTACACAGTTCCTCAGGTATTTCCTGGTGTTTAAAGAGGAGCACTTGTTATATGCATGTTCATAATCACCTCAGTTCATGTCATTGCTTGGATTTACAGCTAATGCTTAAATCTGTGGTCCTTGATGTCTGACAAGAGAGAATGCTTTTCCCTTCTACCCAAATACAAGCATGGAGAACTATCTCTTTGTATAAGGATTTTGAGACTGCTTCATATCTAAACTTGTGAAAACTAGTGAAGTGGTTTCATGTTGTAAAGTGCAAAGTGTATTTGATACAGATATTTGTGTCAATCTATGCTGAAAGGTGAAGCTCACGGCATGACAAAAAAGTTTAATACAATGTAATGAGGAGTTAGAGCTATTTTTACCTTTTTTTTACTTCTCAGAAAAACTAGTTCTGTGACAGTGAGTAGAATTGAGTGAATAACTGACTTTTTGTTTTGTTTTTGTTTTGTTTGCAGTTCCAAAAAATTGAAAGAAAAATATTGATCAGTTTTAATCAAAGCTGAAAATTCTGAAGTTGTTCAACCTGGGCTAGATGGATGAAGGAGGAGAAGCTGCTTCCCTTATAACCCAAGACTGAAGGCTCCCAGCTTGGATGTTCAGTTTCTGCCCAATGTGATACAGAGATCTGAACATAAATCTTCTCTCTCACACAAGAGTACCCTAGCCACTGGGCCAGGTGATATTCTGGGGCAGAGTTTTCGCAACCTCTCCTGTTGAAGCTATTCCACTTTGTATAAATAATTAAATAGTCATTGGGGCAGGAGCCTGGGTTTTATACTTCCCAGGTCACCACTCTAACCACTAGACTATAGGATCATTCTAATTAGCTTGCTGTCCAATGAGAATTTAAATATTTATAGAGTGGAACAGCTTCAACGGGAAACAGAGAGAGACTCCAACCCAAGAATATCCTATAGCCTGTTGGTCAGGGGACTCTTCTCTAACATGGGAGAAACATGGCCAAATTCCTATTTCAGTGACTATTTGATCACTTACAGAAAGTGGAACAGCTTCAGCAAGAGATCTTCACCAGAATATCTCCCTGACTAAGGCCTTCTCTTGGGAGGTGGGAGACCCAATTTCAAATCCTTTCTTAGCACCCTGGCAGAGAGGATATTTGAATCTGGATCTCCCGTACCCCAGGTAAGTGTCCTAAACACTATGTGAAGTGCTATAGGGGAGGTAGTACCCTCTCCTCTAGCCAGTTGGTGAATGGTGCCTAATTCCAAGCACAGGAACAGGAAGTTGTCTATGCAAGTGGATTCTCCCTGCTTGGGATTGCTTCCTCTGTATTAGTTACTCTGACTGCTTGCTGTTAATTTCCTGATATCATAACGGTACCTCACTAGAGGTTTGCCCTCTGGTCTGTTTTGGACTCTGACCTCCTGATAACCTGACGCTGCCTGACTCTGACCACTAGGTAAGACCACCTATGTCCTGGTTATGACAGTTCCAAATGCACAGGAAGACACAGATTCCTAGATTTAAGGGAAGAGGCCATTTTGATCATCTAGTCTGACCTCTGGTATAACCTATGCCATAGATTCCACCTAGTAGTTCCTGCTTCAAGCCCATACCTAGTGATGGAGCTAGAAGCTGTTCTCATGCAAGGGGAGGAGGGAGCAGAGAGAACTCAGAAATCCCAAACAGCTCCATTCCTGTGAGCAACAGGGATGGCTCTTCTGCTCTTCCCTTCTTGCAGCACCTGGCCTGCAAAGGGGGGGTGAAGAACCCCTGGAATTGCACTCCCCAGCCTGGAAGGGGGCAAGGGGACTGCATTTCATCTCCCCTAAGGCCTGGGAGAGGAGTGAAGAACCCCAGGAGGATTAAAGATAAAGCTGATGGAGGGTGGCAGGGGGGCTGAACTGATGGGGGCAGTGTTGGGGGGGGGGGGCTCAACTGAAGTGAGGAGCGAGGGGAGAGGCTTGATTGGAGGTTGGAGGTGTGACAGATATTGCAATTGCATGCAGTGTCTTTGAGGACCATTGTATTCCATTTAAAAATGGTTTCTATATGATTTTGTTCTACTCCATGGAAGGGGGCACCACAGATCCTTGTGGAAATAAGAACAGCAAGGTGTGATTAAGACAATCCACTAAAACATTCAACAACTCCAGGGAGATACGCCCCTCGATCTGCCTATAGTGGGATTTCCAGCAATCAAGAGACAAAGAAAGAACTTGGAATGTATAAAGGCTGCATTTAAACAGGCTCAGGGTCTTCCTTTTGATTCAGCAAATGGATAAGACTGTTGGTCCTAAGGGGACCCCAACCTTTGGTGAAGTGTTGAAGGGGACACTGGCCAAGCAGACTCCTCCTGTGGAAGATGAGCAATTTCTGGTATGTTCAGTTACATGTAAGAGTTCCTAGTGATTTTTTTTCTCTGTGATGCTTTTATCCTAATAATAAATACACTCTGCTGAGAAATATCTGTGTGGCAACTTGTAATGCTGGCACACGCTGGTCATGGGCCTCAAAGAGCAAGCAAAGCACAGGCACCGGCTTTTAGGCAGAGTGATTTGCTGAGGATATCACAGTGCTTGGCAGGGGTCTGTACCAGTTTAACACCCCCAGTCAGAGGGAATGGGACCTGCCAGGAGCCAGTCACAAGTGGCATGCCCCAGGGGTCAGTCCTGGGGCTGGTTTGGTTCAACATTTTCTTTAATGATCTGGAGGATGGGGTAGATTGCATCGTCAGCAAGTTTGCAGATGACACTAAGGTAGGGGGAGTGGTAGATCCCTGGAAGGGAGGGATAAGATACAGAGTGGCCTAGACAAATTGGAGGATAAGAAGCTGGATATGAGTCAGCAGTGTGCCCTGGTTGCCAAGAAGGCTAATGGCATATTGGGCTGCATTAGAAGAAGCATTGCCAGCAGATCGCTGGAAGTGATTATTCCCCTCTATTTGGCATTGGCGAGGCCGCATTTGGAGTATTGTGTCCAGTTTTGGGCCCCCCACTACAAAAAAGTTGTGGACAAACTGGAAAGAGTCCAGCAGTGGGCAACAAAAATGATTAGAGGGCTGGAGCACAAGACTTATGAGGAGAGGCTGAGGCAACTAGGCTTGTTTAGTCTTCAGAAGAGAAGAATGAGGGGGGAGTTGATAGCAGCCTTTAACTACCTGAAAGGGGGTTCTAGGGAGGATGGAGCATGTTCTCCATGGTAGTAGATGACAGAACAAGAAGCAATTGTCTCAAGTTGCAGTGGGGGAGGTCTAGGTTGGATATTAGGAAATAGTTTTTCACTAGAAGGGTGGTGAAGCACTGGAATGGGTTACCTAGGGAGGTGGTGGAATCTGCATCTTTAGAGGTTTTTAAGCTGCGGCTTGACAAAACCCTCACTGGGATGATTTTGCTGAGGTTAGTCCTGCTTTGAGAAGGGGGTTGGACTAGATGACCTTCTGAGGTCCTTTCCAACTCTAATATTCTATGATTCTATGATAGCTGGAGACCTGAGACCTGAGTGGGCTCTCCTGGAATGGACCATGAAGTGAGGGATACAGGTGGAGTTACCCTGAAACTGTGACAGTGGGAAACAAGAATTATTCCTCACACACACTGGGAATGGGTAGGAGGGTTTGAAAATCAAACAGACACACACACGCACAAAAACCACACCCCTAATATGATTTTTTTTTTAAATATTGGGGCTTTTGGAGCCAATCTGATGACTCATTGGGTGTCTGACTCATTATTTTTGATCTCTTGAGACTGGTTGTAACCCGTCCGTGCCCAGGGTAGCCTACTGATAATGCCAGGGTCAGGGCAGGCTGCAAAAGGAGAGCAAATTCTCCCAGCACTGATGGGTGACACCACAGTCAGACTTCCCAACCAGCCAAAAACAGTGCTTCTGATTCCCCCCACACTGGTTATCAAGAAGCCACTGTGCAAATACACACAGCCCCCTTTACTGCATTTCAGTCTCTGGCTCCCAAACTGACACTAGGTCCAGTAAAGAGACCAGTTGCTTTAACTCTATGCTCTTTACTAAAAGATTCCCTCTGATCCCAAAGGATCAGCCACAGGACCAGTTCACTATAAGTTTGGATCTTACCCGAAATACCACGCTGCCAGCCAATCCTTTAGTAACTAAAACTAAAGGTTTATTAATAAAAGAAAAACAAACAATAAGAGAAGTGTTAAAGGCTTAAAGCAATCAGATACATACAGATGATTTAAAAGTCCATATACATCAGGTTTCTAGAACAATTGTGGAGTTGCAGGCTTGTATAGTTCCTCTGGTATACATCCAGTACCTGGATGGGTCTAAGTCCTTCAGTTCAGTTGCAAAGTGTGTTAATCCAGAGGTGTGTCCGCAGCTGGGCAGGAACAAGGACACAAGGCAAAGACCAAGACGAAGACAAAATGGTTTCTGTGGTTTGATCTTATATACCCTCTGTTTCTGGCCATGTGGCTTGTGGAACTTTACTGGAACCAAAATGAAGTCCATAGTCACATGGGCCAATCCTGGTAACTCTTCAGGTATGCCTTTAGCTTCTTCCCGGGCCTCTGGCTTCTGATAAGGCCTTGAATGGGCTATTAAGCAAGCTATTGTCCTGCTGCCTCTCTGCCTGGGGTGTGTCTTCCACAGCACAGTTTGAAATACAGGGATATCAAAGATCTCCATAACTTTCCTTACACATATTACACATGAACACAAATATTACCATCTTATTCAGCATATCATAACCTTTCTAACAGTACCTGACATGGCATGTCTTACATGAATTATTATGATTTTGACATATTAATGTCAAACCACACAAATGCCCCCCCCTCCTAATGCAGCCCGCGTGACACTGGTAATACAGCACTGAAAGCATATCTTCTGGAAAAACACATCCAGTCTATATCAGAAGACTTCAAGTGATGGAAAATGTTCAGATTCCTGAGGCTTAAAGCACTTGGGGCCTAGTGCGGTGGGTCCCTTCACAGCAGTCTGGTGAGTATCCAACAAAGAGAGCTTAACTAGATTTGTGACTTATCAACTGTGACTGAGTCACCTCTTTACCTTCTTGTGCCTAAGTAAATCGATTGAGCTGCTTTAGTCTCTCACTCTAAGGCAGGTTTTCCAGACCTTAAATTACTCTTGTAGTTCTTTTGTGAACTCTTCCCAGTTTATCAATATCATTTTTAAAGTGCGGACACCAAACTGACCCAGTATTACAGGAATGGTCTCTCTAAGACTTTACCACAGTGGGAATACCATCTCATTGTGATATTTCCCTCTTCTGCGTCCGAATATCGCATTAGTTCTCTGACACGCTTCATAGCACTGGGATCACATGTTCAGTTGCTCATCCATCATGACCTGTATATCCCTTTCAGAAACATAGTCCCTCATCCTATACGTATGAGCTATGTGTTTTTATGTAGACGTATGGCTTTGCATTTAGCTGTATTAAAACACAAGTTGTTCAAGTAACCCCAGCTTAACAAGACCTATGTTCCATTAAAACCATGATGACTGGCATCAGTTATCTATTTAGGTGTTTATATAGCCCTTATTACTGTAGTATCTCAGCACTTCAAAATCTTTAATGCTGTCCTCAAAACACACCTTTATTTTACAGATGGGAAACTGAGGCACAGAGAGGTTAAATGCCTTGTCAAAGGTCACACATGAAGTCTGTGGCAGAACAAGTACCTGAGCCCAGGTCTCCCGAGTCTTAGGCTACTGTCCTCTGCACTGGATTATCCTTCTTTTCATTTATAATGCTACTGTCCTTTAATTATTTACTCATTGCATCCCATTGCCTATCCATGATTTTGTTTGGGTTAGTTGTCAGGCTAACCAGACTACAGTAACCTGTTGAATCCTATTCATTCTTTTTAAATATTGTCCCCTACCCCACTGAGAACAGACATCATCTTGTCCATCCCACTGCCACTGATAGATCATTCCCTACAATTATTTATATGTATAATACACACTCAGTGCATTGTCCAGGCTAGTTTTGATGTCCATCTGTACTTTCTAAGAGAACATTCCTTAGTCTGACAGCTCTCACTATCAGGAAGATTTCCCTGACTACTCAAACTAATTTTTCCCTTCTTCACTTCATTTATTACACCTATTTATATTCCCATGTATAGTCTTAGATAATTCTTCTGTCTTTTTAGGAATCCATACACTCCTGCTGTGTGGTGCTATAGACAAATGTCAAATAATATCTTCCAATCCCATTCTCGTTGAAGTCAATGGCAAATCTCCCTCTGACTTCAGTGGGAATACAATCAAGGCCTTACATTAAGAAACTAAAGTTCCTTCCCCCCCCCCGGGCTCTGCAACTGAGTTGGCTACATGTAGAGAGGGTCTACCGGCAACAAGTAATACAATATAGTCCCAGCCATAGCCTTGTACCCTCTATTAATATGCCCTTGAAATTCTTTTAGGTATCTGTGTGGTTCTTTCCTTTCATTGTCAATCCAATCACTAGAGCAAAGAAAGTGTCATCCCTGCCAAAGGAAAACAACCCAAAGAAAATTTAGGGAAAATTTCAATCACCTAGCCCTCCAGCTAGGATTCATTAGGTCAGGGGAAGAGAACAGAACAGGCTGAATGGCCTTGAAGGGAGAAGTAAACTTTTTGCCAAAGAGGGAATGGAATATCTGCAATGGGGTAAGGGAAAGGCAACCTCTGAAAGTTGCAGAGATGGGTCTGGGCAGGGACATCTCTTCAGTTCCCTCTTTTCCCCTCTGTCTTGAAACAGCTCCTGGTCAGAGGTAGTTTTTGTGGAGCCACACCTCTCCTTTCTCCTCAGTCCTTACGTGGTTCCTATTACTCTTTGATCTTTCTGTGCATCTCTAACAAAGCCATCTGGCCAAACTTTCCAAAGCTGCTCAGAACCTCACTGGATAGGGCCCTAATTTCACTAGTCCATGTCAAAACTTTTAGTCACACAGCATTTATAGTTCTTTCTTGTAAAACTATAGGAACTTGGATACAATAACTGGATTCTTTTGTGCTGTTGTAATAAAAACAGCATGCCACAACAATAAAACAACCATGCTACATTGATTAAGCCACACAAAAATATTATCCTAATGCTCTGATTTAAACATGCAAAGTACGGAAATTCAGAGTTGGTGTCATCCTTAATATACACTGGCTGAGCCTGTCTATTGCAGAACATACGTATTGAAAGTCACACCTTGTTTTGCCATTCCTATTAATTTAAACCAGAGTCCTTTCTGAATTGTCTAATGGTGTAGGATTTCAAAGTTGTGCCCCATATACTAACCGTAGGCTATCAACTGAGTTCAGTTACATACATACACAATTGCAGGAGTTAAGGTCATTTAAGTGATATTTTATACACTTAAATTCTTTCAAGGCCAGATTCTGAAGCCCATATTCAGGCAAAACTTGCACTGAGTTCAGTGGGACACTTGACTGAGTAAGGACTACAAGATTTTCTGCTATAGCTTTTGTTTTGTTTTTAATCTTGCCATATATATATAAATAAAAAGTGGAAATGGCTGAAAAGGAGAAACTGACCACTGAAAAAGAATTCCAGTGGCACTGGACACACAAGCCTTTCCACTGCATGAAGGGCAGTTCCCAGGAAAAGTACTTTATACCATTCATTAGCAGCTTGATCATGTCCCTTTCTAAGCTAGTAGATGTGATTGTTTTAGTCTCGCCCATTACCATTTTGATTGCTCTTCTAATGTCAGGAGCTTTTTGGTTTTTGCTTTGTCTTTTGTTGAGATGGGGTGACCAAAACTGATCACAGTATTTGCTTTAATAATAAGGTTATGTCAGACCATAGGCTTAAATAGCTATTGAATCCATACCTGTTCTGCTGACCACATGAATGTATCAAGTTTTGCAAAGATTGACTCTTAGTTCTTAACATGTGACCCAATTTTCGGAGAGGTTTTCAGTCTCAGCATCCATAGCAAGTACTTATTGTGTTTCAGCTATTGTCTCGTTGATGCCATGTTATGTTTTATTCCTGTAAGTTAAGCACTAGGTATCATTACACCACACACAATCTTGGGAGCTGAAGAGGTCATTGGACTTAGTGAGTAAATAGGTTACACAAGTGAGCCTGCAAAGAGCATGAGACATATCTTTGCTTCTCTTAAAGTAAATTCTACATAATGGTTATAAAACAACATAGGTGAGACCCTTGATTTTATATCATTGTACAATTGGAACCTCCAGCACCCAAACTCGGAACTATGTCATTGCTTCAGTACTGAATCAGAGGGAAGACTGCCACTTACTGAATAATTGGCTCTACTTCCTATAACACCAAGTTTTCACCTGTCATTTTACCATTCAAATATTAGCTTACTCTTATTATTATTTGTATTGCGATAACATCAAAGTCTCAGTCAGGAATCAGGACCTCAGATGTTGGACTATTCATGCACTTAGTGAAAAAACAGTCTCTTAAAGCAAAAGAGGAGAAATATTATTTCCATTTTTAAAGATGAGGAACTGAGTTAGAGAGATTAAGTGACTTGCCCAAGATCATGACAGGAAGTCTGTGGCAGAGCTGGGAGATGAACCTAGGTTCCTACTCTTGTGACATAAACACTGCACCATCCTTCCTTCCCCCCCTGGCCCTTCCTTTCCCTCTGGCCCTCCTTATCTCCCTGGCCCTCCTTATCCAGCTTGAGGTCTGATAGCTGCAGAGGTTTTTTTTGTTAATTTCTGTTGCAAGATTCCCTTGAAATAAGGATGCAAAACTGATTGATATTTAGGAGATGAAGAGCCAATGATAATCATTAAACAAATGTTGCTTTGTAGGGTGAAAATGCTGCAGAACACAAGTGAGAGTTTAAACTGTCACGTAAAAATGCAAAATTAACTGTACGGTTATTAAAAACCAGGCCATATTTTCCATCCATTTTTATTTGTGAGGTCTCCTTGAAGCAACTCATAAAACTTGGGAACTTAGGCAGCTTTTCTCTGGGGAATATATAACCACAGCAGCTGATACTGGTAAAATAGGTTATATGAAGCCTTAGAAATGACTGCTCGATTTGACCAGTATTTATTGCCTGAGTAATGTCCAGAAACAGTAAAACAGCAAAGCACAACTTTCCATCTGTACTGCATTATGCCAAACATAAGAACTATTTTTTATCTGAAATGGTGGTAGTCTTGTAGGCCTTCATGCTTTGATATCCTATGCTGCCGCACATGATATGATAGAGTATAAACAGACTGACTATAAATCTGAACCTTTACAGTTTTGAAAGCTGAAACATTCCAGCACTCACTTCCCACCAACCATGCCTTCTAAAGTGTATGCTAGGTCAGGTGTTTCCATTTGTTTTAAAATGGAAAGCAAAGGTTGTTACAGCAGAAATCTGCAGGCAGCAAGGAAAAAAAGAGTCCACATAAGGTGTAGGTTCCAAAAGCATGGTAAAAATAGATGTATTTAAAACATAATCGTTTTCAACTTTAAAGAGTGAACTTGCAGTTGATATTCTAAAGCTCTTCATTAGGCAGCTTGCCTTCTCAAATGCCATTAGAGCCCCAACATCAGTATCCTCTGTTATCTCTAACCATTTTTAACTAGAGAGAGCAGGTAAAACCAGATGGCCTTCCATGCTTAAAAGGGATTTTAACAGCTTTTTTTGTTTTTGAAAGTTTGATGTTTGGCCAAAAACATCCATTTTTTTTAAGATCATAACTTTCAGGAATTAAAGGGACTTTGTAACTTAATCGGCTCTCTGCACTTAAAAACTATCCCTCATTTTTTTCATTAAAAAGATGCATTATGGGTCAAATGTAATGCTGACTTATACCATGTATAAATCAAGAGGATTCACAAATTGTAACCAGATTCTAATGCACTTACTAAGGCTGAAGAATACCTGTCTACAAGAGGTCCCAATGACTTCCATGGGGCTATGAGGATGAAAGGTACTATTTAACAGGAATATGGATGTTGAAATCTGACCCATAATCAGCACAAACTTGGTAACATGTATAAAAAATAAAATAAGGAAGAAAAAATATACATATTTACGGATACCACAGTGTTAGTATCCTTCCTGAGTGAAGAAATAAGAGAGCAGTAATTTGTATGTCAATGGTTCTGAACCAGAGGTACACATTCCTTGGGGGTACACAGATGTCTTGAAGGGGGTACATCAACTCATCTAGATGTTTACCGAGTTTTACAACAGGCTACTTAAAAAGCACTAGCAAAGTCAGTACAAACAAATTTCATACAATGAATTGTTTATACTGCTCTGTATACTATACACTGAAATGTAAGTACAATATTTATATCCCAAGTTATATATTTTATAATTATATGGTAAAAATGAGAAAGTAAGCATTTTCAGTAATAATCAGCTGTGACACTTTTGTATTTTTACATCTGATTTTGTAAGCAAGTAGTTTTTAAGTGAGGTGAAGGTTGGGAGTACTCAAGACAAATTGGACTCCTGGAAGGGGTACAGTATTCTGGAAAGGTTGAGAGCCACTGGTATAGGTAAAAGGAAAAACCCAGGTACTATTATAATACAGCATCACAGTAGTGTGGCTACACAGATATGGTTGAAATGGCACTTCCATTGTAACCTTCTATTTTCAGTCATTTTTTTTCTCAAAAAATTACCTATTGGGATAAAAATTTGAATACTTTATCTCATCCAGAAGGGTGGTTGTGGGTACATATGCATACATGGGGGCTCTTATGAGTAATCTGAACATGGATATAAAAGCAGTTTCCATCAGATGAGAAATTGATATGCCCTTAATTGTATGTGGATTTACATGAATTGTACGTGGATTAAACATGAATTTGCTTTAAAACTTCAGATTTAGCAGTTACTTAGTCTCAAATGCAGAAAGTGTGCTTTGCCTTGTCTTTTGTCTTGAATGAGAATATGCAGTTATGAAATAAGTTATGAATGTTTTAATATACCTTACCAAGCACACATAGCATACTAATATCATTAACTTCAGTTCATGAAAATCTGTAGGTGTAGTTTTTGATTGTGCATCCAAATCAATATGCCATTACAAATGGGATGATTGCCACAAAATGAACAGCTAGCTACATTCTACACACTACGTGGTCTTCAAAGCTACCTCATGAGCATGTTACAGTAATAGAATCTGGAGATCACAAAGGTAAGAATCTTGTTGCTAGAAAATTGGTCAGAATAGATCAAATCAGATACTTCAATGGACATTAAAAAAAAAAAAGCCCAACACAGCTCTAACAATTATGGGCTAGTTCCACAAAGGGGACTTAGCATCAGTGTTGTAATGACTTACTTTAGGAACCCTGCTTCTCAGTGGAATCTTCAGCCCCAAGTTAATCACCTGGGCTCCCTTTATAATGCATAGGAAGAAGTACACACCTAAGAATGGGATTCACAAAAGCCACCAAGCTGAGCAAAGAACCACTCAGAAATGCAGAGAAGAGGCTTAGATCCCTCCTCTCAAAGGGACTTCTGGGTCAGAGGGAGATGCCATGGGATTTTAAGCTATAAACTCTCTCCTGGAATTAAATGTCTAAGCAAGGGCAGCCCTTTCTCTCAGAAACAAGAAGAAGGCGCTACACATGCATCCCCAGTAACCTAGTGGTTAGAGCACTCATATGGGATGTGGTAGGCCCAGGTTCACATCCCCACTCTGTCTGAGTTGGAGCAAGAATTTGAATTTGAATGTCCCACCTCCAAGGTGAGTGTCCTAGTGTATTCTATGGTGGTTCTTTCATTCTCTTCTGTTAAAGCTGTTCCACTTTGGCCTAATGATAACCCTAAGTATTACAAACAGCGCAAGACTGAGAATTACAAAACCACTGTTTGTAACACGCATACTGAGATAGTCTGGTGGTTAGGATGCTCTCCTAGGAGTTCAGATACTTGAGTTCAAGTTCCTGCTCTGAATTAGTCAGAAGGGGATTTTGAACCAGTGATTTCCCACATCCTGTGTCAGCACTTTAATCAGTGGGCTATCACATATAAACTGCAGTGGGTATTGTGGGCCTGATCCAGTAGGTGTGTGCTCATGCGTCCTCTAAGCATGCCTACTGGATTGGGCCCTGCAGGCAATGCCTAGTTTGAGAATCTCACTGGGATTGAAGGACTGAGTAGATCACTGGCTTCAGACTTAGGTGGCTTTGAGCATTCCCACCAGCAGAAATGTAGGCTCTTATAGGGCTAGATGGCAGCCGAGCTGGGATTTTGAGGAGCTAAATTTTGGACTTGGGTTTAGTTTGGTGCCTAAATCTCTTTGTGGCTCAAGCCCTATGTTACCTACGAGCTGTTGAGGGTCCAGAAGTACTCTCAGATAGAAAAATCTTGATCCTTCCACAATGTACACTATGCCACACTCCTCACATGTTTCTTATAGCGTAGCTGTAACACATCTGATTTTTGTCTGGACTCAGTGTTAGTCAAGGGCGTGCCATATCAGACTTTGTTCGAGCCCAGCACTGAAAAATCACAAACTGCATTATTAAAAAAGAGAGAGCGAAAACAGATGGCATGACAGTCCAAACAGACTTACAATTCCACCCAGCAGCCTCTTATAGATACAGGTTATGAGTGACTGAATAGAACCCTATGGCACTCCACGTAAGAGAATTGCATACACTCCACACAACTTCATAGGCCAGTGAGAAACCTCAGTGACCTCTTCATAAAGAAAGAAGAAGTGTGTTCCTCTTCTACTCAGGTAGATTCTGTTGACACATTTCATGGTCAAACACAGATCTGAAATTCAGCATGGATGCTTGCAGTTGGTCCATTGCTTGACGATCATCTAGCAATTGAACTAGGGCAATCTCCATACTCAAACCAGCCCACTCTTCGCCTATGTTGTCTATTTAGATAATCTATTTATAAGCTATTTGTGGCATGGGCGGTCATTCACTATATAATTTGTATAATGCCTCACACGATGAGGATCCATTGTTGGTTGGGGCTTCCAGATACTATCTTAATGCAAATAATGAGTAATAATAACAGATGAAAGGAATCAAGAGAATCAGTAGATTCTAAATATCAGAGCTGCTTTGTCACAACCTACTCAAGAATCTCTCCCAAAACCGGAACATAAGAGGCACAGTATAGTTGGTTAGACTGCTGGAGTCAAAATATGATTTCTGGAGCCTTACAACTCCATGCATTCTGGGGAGCTCGTATTAACCATCTCAATCATCAACAATGGATCATCACATCCTCTCCATCTACAGCATGTGATGATCTTATCAGTCCACCCAGTTCAGGGTAAAGGCCAAGGCAGGAACAGACACATCTAAGAGATGAATGCATGGCTGCACAGATGGTATTGACAGAAGGGATTTGGCTTCCTCGACCATGAGTTGGGGTTCTGTGAATGAAGACTGCTGAGCAGAAATAGGTCCACCTGATAAAGAAGAGGAAGAGCATCATGAGACACTGACTCACCAACCTGGTGAAGAGAGCTTTAAAAGTACTTTCAAAGAGCACAGTGGCAAAAATCCCACGTGTAAGTTTTTTGCATTTTTTAAAAGGTGATCTGGACAAAAGGCTGAAAGCTGGGAGAAAGCTGGGAAATTACAACAGAGTTATAGAGGGGACAAGAGGGAGAAAAAAAAGTGGGGCAACCTGCTGAACATCTTAGATGTCTATATACAAATGCAAGGAATATGGGGACTAAACAGGAAGAACTGAAAGTCTTAGCACACAAACACAATTATAACTTAATTAGTATCAGAGACTTGGTGAGATAAAGCACACAAATGGAATACTGGTGTAGAAGAGTACAGGTTCTTCAGGAAGCATAGGAAGGGAAAAAAAGAAAGGAGGTTTTGCATTGTATAGCAAGAATGTGGAAACTTGCTCTAAGCCCTGAAAGAGGTCAGAGGCAAAGAAGTTGAAAGCATCTGGATCAAGAAAAAGGGGAGGGAGAACAGAAATGATGTCATGGTTGGGTTACTGTGGACCACAAATCAGGAGAGAGAAGTAGATGAGTCATTTTTAGAACAAATAATGGAAGTTTCCAAAGCTCAGGGCTTGATGGTAATGGGTACTTTAACTGCCCAGATATCTGTTGCTAAAGCGATATTGCAGGACACAGGTGGCCCAACAAATTCTTGGATACAACATTTTTCTTTCAAAAGGTGGAAGAGGTAACTATGAAGATGGCAATTTTAGATTTGAGTCTGACTAAGGAGGAACTGGCTGAGAATCTAAAAGTGGAAGGAAACTCGGGTGAGAGTGATCACAAAATGATAAAGTTCATGATTCTAAGGAAGGAAGGAGGGAGTGAGAGCAGCAGAATTAGGACAATGGACTTCAAAAAAGCAAACTTCAACAAACTCAGTGAATTGATAGGTTTGATTCCATGGAAAGGAAATCTAAGGGGGAAAGGAGATCAGGAGATCTGACCATTTCTAAAAGAGACAGTATTAAAAGCACAACAGCAAATTAGTCTGGTGTGGAGGAAAGATAAAAAGAATAGCAAGATACCAATGTATCTGCATATGGAGCTCTTTAATGAACAGACAATAAAAAATTGGAAACCATGACAAATTGCTAAAATGAGCATAAAAGAATAGCACAAACATATAGGGACACAATCAAAAAAGCTAAAGGACAAAATGAGTTACATCTAACAAGAGACATAAAAGGAAATAAGAAGAGGTTCATTCTCTTGCATTAGAAGTAAGAAAAAGATGAAGGAAAATATAGGTCCATCAGTTAATAGGGAAGGAGAGCAAATAATATATGCCAGAGAAGTATTTACTGCTATCTTGCTTCAGTCTTCCCTAAAAAGATTAATTGTGATCCGATACTTAACACAATTTGTATTAAAAACAAGGTGGAAGGAATAAAGGCCAAAATATGGAAACAAATGTTAAAGAATATTTAGATAAATTAGATGTATTCAAGTTAGCAGGGCCTGAGGAAATTCACTTTAGGGTATTTAAAGAACTAGCTGAAGCAATCTAAACAATTAGCAATTCTCTTTGAGAACTTATGGAAGATGAGTGAAGTCCCGGAGAGCTGTAGAAGGGCAAACATAGTACCTTTTTTCAAAATGAGGGGCAGGGGCAGTATTAGGGAAATTATAGTCCAGTCAGCATAACTATGATATCTGGAAATGTAAGTAAGTAATAGGCAGGAGGTTTAAAACAAACATCAGAATGTACTTCAAACAGCGCACAATCAACCTATGGAACGCATTGCCATGGGATGTTGTGAAGGCCAAAAGTATAAAAAGGTTTTTAAAAGATTTAGATAATTCCATGGAGGATAGGTTCCTTAATGGCTATTAACCAAGATGGTGAGGGATGCAACTCCCATGCTTTGTGTGTCCCTAAATCTCCAACTGCCAGAAGCTGGGACTGGATGGCAGGGTATGGATCACTCAAAATTGCCCTGTTCTGTTCATTCCCGCTGAAGCATTTGACTCTAGCCCCTATCAGAGACAGAATACTGGGCTACATGAACCAGTGATCTGACCCAGTATGGTTAATCTGATGTTATTAAAACCCATTTGTTCATGTCTGAACATTGGTGATGTTAAAGCAGATTTTTTGGAAGCCTTCTTGATTCATTGTTAGCTTCCAGCACTCATCAGCTAACCTCACAAGGCTCTGTCGCATAATGTGTGTCCATCTCCTCACTGGTCATCCCCTGCTACCAAGGCCTGCCACCATCTCTTCCATGATAATTTTCTCAAGGTTATTTCCATTTCTCCACCTGATGTGATCTAGAAGGGTACTGGAACAAATTATTAATGAATCAGGTTGTTTAAACATAGAGAATAATAAGGTGACAAGTAACAGCCTGCATGGATTTGTCAAGAACAAATCATGTCAAACACATTTAATTTCCTTTCTCAACAGGGTAACTGGCCTAGTGGACAGGGAGAAACAGTAGACATGTGATCTCTTTACTTTAGTAAGGCTTGTGACACAATCCTATATGACATTCTCATGAGCAAACTAGGGAAATACAGTCTAGATGAAACTTCTATGAGGTTGATGCACAGCTGATTGAAAAGCTGTACTCAAAGAATAGTTATCAAAGGTTCATTATCAATCTAGGAGGACATATAACGAATGGAGTTCTGCAGAGGTCTCTTTTAGTCTGGTGCTATTCAATATTTTCATTAAGCATTTTGATAGTAGAGATTCTCTACTTTGATTCTCTACTTTGATAAGTAGAGAATACACTTACAAAATCGATGGATGACACAAAACTTGGAATGATTGCAACCACTTTCAGGATAGGATCAGAATTCAAAATGATCTTGATAAATTAGAGAATTGGTTTGAAATCAGTAAGATGAAATACACTAAGAAGGAAAACTCAAATTCACAAATACAAAATGGGATAACAACTGGCTAGATAGTGTTACTGAAGAAAAGAATTTTGGGATTATACGGTATCACGATTTGAATATGAGTCAACAATATGATGCTGTTGTGAACAAGGCAAATGTTCTAAGGTGCGTATACAGGAGTGTCTGAAATAAGAAGTGAAGTAATTGTTTTGTTCTACTTGGCACTGGTGGGACCTCTTCTGGAGTATTGGGTCGAGTTTGGGGCACCACATTTTAAGAAAGATGTGAACAAATTAGAGACAGTACAGAGGAGAGCAATGAAAATTATAAAAGGTTTAGAAAATCTCACCTACAAGAAAAGGGTGGGGAAAAACCTGTGTCTGTGAAAAGAAGTCCTGCAGGGGAAAGTGATAATAGTTTCCAAATATGTTAAGAGCTCTTATTGTAAGCACCCTGCAGGACTAGAACCTGGGATCATGGAGGTTCTAGACAGCTGCTACTTCTACATTCCCATTGGAATTTAAGGTTGGGTTTTTGCTGAGGGACCCTGTGAAGCTAGACACTGCAGGAAGTTCTTCCCAACAGGGTCTGAGTGGCAGCCCCCTGCAGCCCACTGATTGGCCCAGGCTGTTATAGAAACTAGGAAACTATTACAAAAGCTGTCTGAACAGCAAAGCAGACTGCCTGCTTGCTTCTGCTCCAGACCTTGCCTTACTGTGAACCTGGATTCCAGCTACTGAGCTTGGTTCATCCCCAGCTCTGCTATTTGCCTCCTGTCTATAATCTGGTGCCTGACCCTGACATCTTGGTCCCTCGACTCAGTTCCACCCCAACATTGCTCTGCATCTCCTAATTGCAACTTTGTAATTCACCAGTATGCACTGTCCAGCTGTGCTCTGGCCCTGACTATTTGCTCACACAGTCTTTGCTTCCCTCTCCCTCCTCCACAGATGATGGAAGGGGCAGGCTGCTGTCTGACCAGTGGTTCCCTCAGGCCCTGGAGGAAGTCACCCCCTTGCAGGCAGAGAACATCACGGTACAGACCCCCGCTAAGCAGTTTGCATCTGTAAGCAAGGTTTTAGTGGCACTCCCCCCTGCTCAGACTGTCTGAGTGGCACTCCCTCCTGCGCAGTCAGCTGAAGGGGGGGGGCACTTTATTTGCATAGGCTTTGTATCTGCATGAGTACAATCAAGTACTCAGCATAGTGCATAAGCTCACTAGGTGTTGAGCATGATGGGAAATGGTCAATGTGTCTGGTGTTGTGTTACAAGTCACTTTTGTGTTAGCTGCAGGGGTAGTGAAATGTTGTCCTTTGATTGTATGAACAAATGGCATCAGATCTGTGTTTAGCCTGTTCTGATAAAAAATTCACTCGCACCCAAATAGAGCCCAAAAAGGGTGGTGGACGGATGTTTCAGCATTACAAGGGAGAGGGCTAGTGGTTTCCTACTGAGATTGCACTACTCCTGGCAAAGGGCTACCCTCAGGCATGGGTTGATGATCTCCTCCTACTGTTAAATGATAGAATTAACGTTTCCTCTTGGAGTCTTTTGTTTGTTAAAAGCAGAGACATTGCTTCTGTGTCAGCAGAAAGTTTTCCCATGAGCTGAAATTCACTAAGAGCTGAATCACTAGAGACACTGGGAAACCATCACTGACAACCACCAGAGAGGTGCCAGCAGTGGGCAGCACCAGAGATGGCAGGCTCGGTTGGCACTGGTAGATGGCAGGAGCAACAGCAGTCAATGCCAGCAGATGGTGGAATCGGTTGGCACCAGTAGAAAGTGGGAGCCAGGAGTGGTCAGTGCCTGCAGATGCCAGGATTGGTTAGCATCTGTAGACAGAGGGCTCCACTGGTTGGCAGGAGCCAGATGGCAGGAGACATCGGCAGAGGAGGTCTGGTCAAGTCTGCGTCCAGCAGGAGTTTGCAGAGGGTGGCAGGCTGAGCCGTAACCAAGAGGTGGACATTGCAACTACGATGGTCACTCCAGGGGAAAGCAAGAAGGGGGAGGCGAAGGACACGCCCTGTACTCTCGGGTGGGTTTGGCTCATTGAGTCCATGTTTCCCAAACCAGTGTTGTGTTATCTCTGCTGTTATTAAAAGGTTCACTTTCCACTCTCCGACTCTGTGCTTGCGAGAGGGGAAGTATTGACCTTTAGGGTGCCCAGGGTAGTGTGCGATTTCCCAGGGGACTGGGTGGGGGCTCGACCCAGTTTGGTGGTGTATGATTTACAGGGACCCCTAGATATAGAACCCAGCCCTTGCTGCTGCCCACTCCACCTGGCAGAAGGGTCACACACCAAAAGCACAGACCCTGTGCAGGTAATTAAGCCATTCACAAGCCCAGGTGATGCAGCTTGCGACCTGGCCTGACCTGGCGCCCTGGTTCTCCTGGTGTTACCGCCCAAATGGTTTGACAGGGACTGTCAGACATTCCAGGGGTTTCTGAAGCAATGCAGGCTGCTCTTCCTGCTCTGCCCCCAAACATTCCCACGGACCAGACACAGGTGGGGCTCATAATCAGCCTTTTCACTGGTGAAACACTTGCCTGGGCTTCCCCTTGTTGGAGCAGAACTGTCCTCTGCTCTCCAAGTGGGATGCCTTTGCAACCATTTGTGACCTATATGGTGTCAGCTCGAGAGAAGCTTTGTCAGGAGCAAGCACTAGCCACCTCCTATGCTGAATACTTCAGACAGCTCTTGGCTGATGTCAAGTGGAATGAGGCAGCTCAACTATACCAGTTTTGGTTGGGATTCAGTGAGGATGTGAAAGATACTGACCTTGACCTGTGCATCAACCCTTGGCTGCATGAGCAGAAAGAGGAAAGAAAGTGTGGCCCAGTACCTCCACACTTGCCCACCTTGCCATAGCCAGTAGAAGTGAGTCCTGAACCCATGCAAGTCAACCTGAGTTGCCAGTACCTGACCCTGGAGGAGAAAGATCATCAATGGCAGTTGAACCTCTGTTTTTACTGTAGGGCACCAGGACATTCCATCACCAGTGCAAAAGAGTCCAGTGCAAAAGAGCCTAGGAAACACACCAGTAGGGGGATACACCCTGGGTACCACCAGAGCTCTGTGCTCTGGAACAACCCACCCAAACCACAAGTGGAACCCGACCCAGGAACCACAAACTCTTTCCCATTATTTCCAATTGCCACTGCAGCTGTAAATCTTGGGGGAGTGAGGCAGATTCCCCCACAACTGGTGGTGATAGACTCCAAAGTCTCAGCCAACTTTATAAATGCTAAGGCAGCCCAAATCCTCCAAATTTCTCTCCGGCCAAAATGCACAATGAACCTGAGGGAGATGATTGATGGGCTGCTCCTATTGTCAGGACCAGTAACACAAGAGACCATCCCATTAAAGGCCACAGTAGCAGGGCATGAGGAAATACACTTTGATGTGTTCCTCTTTCCACTCCCAATAATTCTTGGGATTCCTTGGTTGGAGCAACATGACCTGTGTATATCCTGGTGGTGGAGAAGCATTAGCGTCCTCTCCGAATATTGCCAGAAAGCTTGCTTGCAACAAATGGACCAACCTCCAGGTGAGCCTCACCTTGGCCCAAGGATTAATCAAGACCCTCAGAAGAGAGACCACATCAGCGGGCCTAACCAGAAGGGGATGGCTCTAGAACAGAACCCCCGGACTTCCTGACAAATACTGAGATTACTTGGATGCATTTGAAAGAAAAATAATGGATTCACTACCCCTACACAGGGACTACACCGGTCCAATAGACATGCAATCTGGAGCAAAGATGCCCCCCTGATAGATATACACCATGTCTGAATCAGAGCTGGAGGCACTACATGTGTATATCTAGAAAATCTGGCAAAGGGTTTCATGCAGACATCAACTTCTCCCATGGAAGCACTGGCCCTCTTTGTGCAAAAAAAAAAGGAGGGGTCACTACACCTTTGTGTAGACTCTTGGACACTAAATCAGATGATTATTTGTAATCGGTAACTCCTGCCTCTATTCCTGGAATTGTTGGACCACCTGAAGAGTGCCAGAATCTTCACTGTATGGTACACAAAGATCTAGTTCAATCTACTGTGCATAAGGCCTGGGGATGAATGGAAGATCACTTTTTGAACCCACTATGGGCACATTGAATATACTGCCAGATGGCTTAGCTAGTGCACCTGCAATGCTTCAGCATTTTGTAAACAATGTGTTTAGGGACATCCTGGACCAATTCATGATCATCTACCTTCATGATATACTAGTGTTTTCTGAGAGCCCTGGGCATCATTACCATCATGTCAAGTCCATCATGGAGATGCTACAGAAACGTTGGTATGCCAAAGTAGAGAAGGGCACATTTTACACACATTTTTAGGTGAAGAAGGCTTACAATAGGCAAATGGACTGTCAACAAGTGCAAGCTCTGGCTTTGACATCAGGCTAGAATGTGTTGTTCTCTGCAAAGCATTTCCAGACCAGTTGATGCTCCTGAAAATTGGACCACCAGTTCCTGGGACCCCCTCCAGATACGCCAGCAGAAGCCCAATAAAGAGGGCCCTTTCTTGACCTGATGAAACGAGACCACCATCAAAGTCCAGGATCACAATGAATACAAAGTGCAAGCCATCCTCTATTCCTGATAGATGCATTGCCATCTATATTCTGTATTGCCTCATGGACTGGAAAGGCTTTGGCCCCGAAGAAAACACCTAGGTTCCTACATCCCATATCCACACCCTGGAGCTGGCGAGGGAATTTCATAGAACTTACCCTGACAAGCCTGGACCAGCACCCCCCTGAGCAGGAGCAATGTAAGCACCTGCAGAACTAGACTTTGGGATCATGGAGCTGCTGGGCTGCCAACACTTCTGCATCACCACCAGGACCTCATCTGGGCTTCATCTGGGATCTTGTGAAGCTAGACATTGTAGGACACACCACTCAGTGAGGCCTGAGTGGAAGCTCCCCACAGCCCACTGATTGGCCCATGCCAGTTGTGATAAAGTCAGGGGGATGGCTTTAAAAGGGTGTGACTATTTGAGGACCAGGAGAGGGGTGGATGGGCGCAAGCCCACCCACTGCTCGAGGCCCCTCCCTCACTTAAGGGGGAGCCAAGGGACCTGGGGCTCAACTGATTCCGGGGGACAACAAATGAAAAAAACAGGAAAGGGTGTGGGGGTCACAGGTTTAAACAAAGGTAACCAAGTGGGGACACCGAACAGAGGGCCCCGGACAGTGCCCATTGCTCCCAGAAGGTGTCTAGGGACCCAGCGAACTCTGCCCAGAGGAACTCCACCCGGATGCGTGAACGAATGGAGGAACGAAAATAGGCCTCACAGTCGCAGAGCTCCCCCACGGCCAACCTCCTCTCCCTGGTGTTGTAGATGGCCACTTTGGCCAGGGCTAGGAGGAGGTTGATGAGGAGGTCCCGCGACCTTGTGGGGCTTTGGATGGGGTGTGCATGGATGAACAGGTGGGGGGAAAAGTGCAGCCAGAACCTCAACAGGAGGTTCTGGAGGAGCCGGAAAAGGGGCTGCAGCCTGGCGCACTCCAAATAGATGTGCGCCAGGGTCTCCCTCCCTCAGATGGTGGTCCGACGGGTGGAGAGCCCCATGAGCTGGGCCAGCACCTGGGGTCCACCCAGTCCCCTCGGGCATAGTCCAGGAGGTCTCCGATCCTGGTGACTCTCGCCAGGACCAACCTCCGTTGCACCGAGAGGGTCTCCGCCACCTGCACATGCAACTGGGGGTTGTGCAGCAGGGGCTCCGCAAGGAGATCCTCCCCCTCAGTGACTGCAAGGGGTTTGGAGGCCGAGACCAGCTTCCAGGTCCGGAGGAGGTCCTGGTAGAAGACCGGCAGCTCGGAGAGGTCTCGTGGAAGACCTCTCGGACGGAGAAAAAAGAGCTGCCGGTCGTATCGGAGCCCCCGGAGGTGGCGGAGGAAGGTGCGCCCCAAGTGGCTCCATGCCGGACTACCTGCATCATAAAGGAGTCTCTGCAGGGCCTGGAGGCGGAAGGTGTGGACCTGGCTGTGGATACAGCACAGGCCCTGCCCCCCTTCCTCCAGGGGGATACTCAGGATCCCTGCAGAGACCCAGTGCAGTCCTGGCCAAAAGAACTCCAGGGATATCTTCTGGAGGTAGGTCAGGAAGCTTGGGGTCAGGACCAGGGTGCTGAGCCGGTGCCAGAGCATGGACAGGACTAGCTGGTTGAGCACCAGTGCCCTCCCTCGAAGGGAAAAGCACCGGAGCAATCCTGTCCACTTCCACAGCTGCCCGGACACCCGGTCCTGCAAATCTTGCCAGTTCTCTACCGGGGAGGGATGGGTGGCGGAAAGGTAGATGCCCAGATAGAGCAGCAGACCCGCACTCCACTGGATGGCTTGAAGCACAGGTGGGAGGGGGCCTGTCCACCACCCCGCCCCTACCGTCAGGACAGAACTCTTGGTCCAGTTAACCCGGGCGGAGGAGGCTGCCGAGTAGATGGCCAGGCAGTCCTCCAGCCGCACCAGGTCACCCAGGTCCTGGACCGCGAGGAGCACATCGTCGGCGTACGCTGACAGGACCAGCCTCAGCTCTGGCTCACGGAGCACCAGTCCCATCAGCCTCTGGCGGAGGAGACAGAGGAAAGGCTCAATGGCCAGGGCGTACAGCTGGCCAGACAGTGGGCAGCCTTGGCGCACCCCCCGCCCAAAGCTGACCAGTTTGGTCAGGGTCCAGTTGAACTTGACCAGGCACTCCGTGGAGGCGTACAGCGCTTGGAGAAAACCCACAAAACGGGGTCTAAAGCCAAAACGCCCGCAGGGTGCCCAGGAGATACCCGTGGTCCATCCTGTTGAATGCCTTCTCCTGGTCCAAGGACAGGAGGGCGAACGACAAGCCATCCCTGCACCCAAACTCCAGGAGATCCTGGGCCAAATAGAGATTGTCAAAGATGGTACGGCCCGGGATGGTGTAGGTCTGGTCGGGGTGGACCACGTCCTGCAGCACGGACCCCAGTCGCAGCGAGAGGGCCTTGGCTATAATTTTGTAGTCCGTGCTGAGCGAGATGGGACACCAGTTCCGAAGGTCACGGAGGTCCCCCTTCTTGGGCAGCAAGGCGAGCACGACCCGCTTGCATGAGAGGGGGAGCTCTCCGCTGGCCTCGGACTTGGCCCAGATGGTGGCGAGGTCTGGGCCGAGGATGTCCCAGAAGGCGCGGTAAAACTCCATGGTCAGCCCGTCCATGCCCGGGGATTTATTGGTGGGCATGAGGCGGAGGGCTCCCGAGAGTTCAGCCAGAGAGAGAGGTAGCTCCAGCTGGTCCCGGTCACCCACGCCGACCGCAGGAAGTTCCTTCCAGAGCACCCGACAGGCGGTGGCTTCGGTCGGATCCGGCGAAAAGAGGCTGGTGTAGAAGGCCCTGGCCCTTCCACGCATCTCCGCCAGGTCCGTGAGGGGGGTGCCGTCCTCCGCCAGGAGGCAGGTAATGTGCTTCCGGGCCCCCCTCCTTTTCTCCAAGGCATAGAAGAAGCGGGAGCCGCAGTCCATCTCCCAAAGGAGATGGATGCGGGATTGAACGAAGGCTCCCCGAGCCCGAAGGACTTTGAGGGCTTGGAGCTCCTCCCGCTTCTCTCAGCATGCCCCGCAGAGGGATGGATCCTCGGGGCTGGCAGCAAGGCACCTCTCCAGCTCTAGAACCTCCCGCTCCAGCTGCTCCATCTCCGTGTCCCGCCGCCGGCTGGCCGCCCGCGTGTAGTCGCGGCAGAAGAGCTGTGCACGCACCTTCCCTACATCCCACCAGCGCCGTGCCAAGGGAAAGGTGTGCCTCTGTTCCTGCCAGGCCAGCCAGAAATCCCGGAAGGATGCCACGAAGCCCACGTCCTCCAACAGGCTGTTGTTGAAGTGCCAGTAGGCCGGCCCCAGCTTCTCTGCAGTGAGAGAGGTCGTCATGATTAACAGGTGGTGATCCAAGAACGGGGTCAGCTGTACGTCGGAGGAGTGGGCCCGTGAAAGGTGGTGGCGAGAAAGGTAGATGCAGTCCAGCTGGGAGTGGCTCGATTGGTTTTCTCCCACCCGGACGAAGATGAAGGTGACGGCGTCGTCCTGGTGGTGGTCGTGCCAGACGTCCACCAGGGAATGACAGTCTATGATCTCTCGGAGGATGTCTGCGACGGCCTGGCAGTGCTCGGTTCCTGTGCAGTCTTGTTCCTCGAGGGTGGTATTAAAGTCCCCACCCAGGACCAGGCATTCACGAGGGTCCAAGGTGCTGAGGAAGGCAGATGCCCGCTCGAAGAACCGAACCCGCTCCGGGCCCGCGATCTGAGCGTAGACGTTGACGAGATTCAGTGCCAGACCCTAGATGCAGACTCGAAGGTGCAGCAGATGGCCCGGCACGACCTCAGTAACCCCCAGTACCTCGGGCCACAAATCTGGGGAGAACAGGGTGGCCACACCGCCCGCGCGGGCAGAGAGGTGACTGAAGTACACCCCGTCTCCCCACTCCAGCCGTCAGCTTGCCTCGGTGGTTGGGTCCGTGTGGGTCTCCTGCAGGAACTCTACAGAGTACCCCTCTTCCCGAAGGAAGGAGAGCACCTGGCTCATGCGGAGACCCGTCCTGCAGCCCCTGGTGTTTAAGGTGGCAAAGACAACAGGCATTATGAAGAGGGTTGGGGGAGATCCTCGTGGGCAGGAGCGCCGGCAGTCCTCGTGGGGCTACGCAGCAATCCGTGGCTGAGTCCATAGGCCATCAGGGTGTTACGGAAGATGCAGGTCCGCTGATATGCTGCAGCGCCCTGCCGCCCGGTCCCTTTTCCCTCCTTCAGCGCGGCGCTCGCGGCTCGGAGGATCTGGTCGAAGTCCTCCCAGTGTTGCAGAGCGAGCTCTACCCGGTTCCGGGCGCCGCGCGTATCCCAGAGGAAAGCGTGCAGCTCTTCTCGCGGCACTATAGAGGGTCCATCTTCCTACTCGGCTCCCGCAGAAGCCCCGCAGCTTGTTGGGGCTGGGGCTAGCAGCAGTGGTGGAGGGAAGACAGCAGCCCCATGGGGGCTGGGAGCAGTGAATGCAAAGGCCGCCTCTTGGGAGCTCAAGAGGGGGAAAGAGACAACCCCAGGTGCGGCAGGGGTACAGGTGGTAGGGGGAGGAAGGACAGAGTTGGGGTTGGAAATGGGAGGCAGGGGTGGGGTGGAAACAGGGAGGGGGGTGGAAGCTGGGACAGGGTCGGGATGAGGAGCGGGGCAGGTTCCGCAGCCCCAGCAGTCGGGCCAGCGGAGTACAGTGTCTCCTGACCAGGGCTGGGGGCTGAAGGGGCAGGGAGGGAGAGAGGGTCCTCTATGGGGGCAGGCTTAGGTGGTTCAGTGCCGGCAGTTTCAAGCCCTTGAGAGGAGACATCTGGGCCGGCACCCTCAAGGGTGGGGGGGGGGCCAGCCTACGACAGGAGAGGGGTCACCGAGTGGTCCCAACTCAGAATCCGCGGCCCCAGCCATGCTGCAAGGGGCGCGGTGGCTATGATGGGATCTCCGCCGTCAGCTGGTTGGGCGGAGGGGTCAAGAGGGGCCCTGGGAGGGGGGTCAGGTACAGCAGCCTGGTAGGGAAGGATGGGGGATGGCTCGGCGCTGTCATGTACTAGGCCCTCCATTTGGGGGGAGATGTCCTCCCCCTGGCTGGCTGGGGTTAGACCCAGGCCATCGATCTCCTCCATAAGGGATGAGAAATCCCCTCCCATCACCACGAGGTCTTCCCCAGCGGTAGCCCAGGGAGCAGCGGCCCTGGCACCGGTGGGGGAGCCGGCTGACATAGGGGCGGGGGGGTCTTCGGCCGGGGGCTCCTCCAGGAGGGACTCGAGGAGGGAGATGGTGCAGCCCACATCCACTGCCACGGCTCCCCCGGCCGATGTCACTGGCTGGGCTTCAGCAGGGGGCTCGGTGGAAGGCCCAGCTCGAGCAGCCCCCCTCCTGGCCTTGCAGGGGCTCTCTCCCGCCTCGGCAATGGAGGGGAGGGGGTGCTGGGCACCGGCCTTGCGCTTACTGCGCCTGCCCTGCACCAGCACCCAGGCCTCCCAGGTGGCAGCGGGGGCAGAGCCAGGGGG
>ML675605.1:5379988-5419523 GCA_007922155.1 Mesoclemmys tuberculata
ACCAGCACCCAGGCCTCCCAGGTGGCAGCGGGGGCAGAGCCAGGGGGCAGTGGCACAGGGATTGAGGCTCAGGAAGACAGGAGTAGGGTCACAGGGGGAAAAAAGGCCTCCCCCCGGTGTGAGCCCTTTCCAGTGCCTGACAGTGGCGGCCCTGGCCCCCTCCCCTCCGCAGGCCCGGCTGGACTGCTCCGGGCATTGGCGGGGCCAGCTCGCTCACCCAGGCGATCCGGGGGGAGGGTCCCTGGGCCCCGAGGGCAGGTGATAGCCACTGGAGACGGAGGGGGGGTGGCCACAGGGGCCAGACGGCTGGGGGGGTGGCCACCGCTGGCCTGACTGGCACCCCCCTGGGTCCCGGGGGACCTGGGCCTCCCATCTTGCTGGGCCAGGGGACAGTCCCTCTGGACATGCCCTGTTGCTCGGCAAAGGAAGCACCGGGCCTCTCCCATCGATAAGTGGACCCGGTACTGGGCCCCTTGGTGGGGCACCAGAAAAGACCCCTCAAGCGCCTCCCCGCCCCGCGCCACTGCCAGCAGCAGCTGCAGCTGTACCCGCCGGCGGAACGAGAGGACATGGCGGAGGGCGGGGTCCTTGCAGCCGAGGGGGAGTGGGCTGATGATGGAAATGGGCTTCCCCAGGGTAGCGAGGAAAGGCAAGAGTGCAGCGTTGGGGAGGAAGGGCAGAACAGAAGTGAAGACCACCCATATGCCCAGGTCCTCCAGGGGCTCCACAGGGACGTGGACACCCCCCACTGCTAAGCCCCTCTCCACCACCTCCTGGGTGTCAGCCTCCGACGCCAGGAAAAAGACCACCTTGCCGTACATCCGGGAGGCCGCCACCACGGCCGTGGGCCCCACCACCCACGCCATTGCCCTCACGTAGGTTTCTACATTGGGCGAGGCAGGCACCAGGAAGCACTGGACCCCATGCTTTCTGGTAAGGGTGGGGAAGGGGCCCCAGCCTCCTGGGATGGTGTTGGAGGCGGTGGTCAGGGCTGGTGTCTTGGCAGCGGCCAGAGCTGGTGGAAGGGACAGCGGGGGAGAATAGAAGGGGAGGAGGAAGGGCCCTAGCCACAGGAGGCGTCGCCTTCTGGGCAGGGCCTTTGCCCTTCTTTTTACCCCCTTGTTTTTTTCTGCCAACCGAGGGCTCGCCCCCAGGAATGGGGGGGTGGGAGCTGTGGCAGTAGCAAGTTCCCTGGCGTCCCCACCAGAGTCGTCCTTCACCGGCACCTGGGGAATGACTCCCGGCAGCTCAGCGGGGGCGGCAGGGCCAGTTGTTGCAGGCAGGGATGGGGCCTTGGGATGAGAGGGGGGCGTGGGGCATCTACGAAGGGGGTCCCGGTCCCAGGCACACCCGCCATTTTGGGAAGGGGTGGGGACGGTTCGACTTCGGGGGGGTAAAGGAAAGGGAGGGAGAGTAAGGGGGAGGGGAGTGGAAAGTGGGGGAGGGGATGCGGTAGGAAGGGGAAGAAGAAGGGGGGGTTGACCGTTCCTCCCCGCTAGGCTGGAAGCAGGGGAGGAGGGCACCAACAGAGGGGAAAGACAGGGGGTCAAGCCAGGCAGGGGTGCAGGGGCCGTGCACTCACCAGCCCAAGATGGAAGGTCGGCGTCTCCTCCGGCTGCAGTGGGGGGGGGGTGGAGTTAAATGTACTTGGGAGAGGGGGTGGAGTGTGTGAAGGGGGGGTTAACGAAATCAGGGGGGGTCAATTAAGGGGGGGAAGGGCCATTGGTGCTGCCGGAGCACACGGGACAAAGGGGGGGAACTACAGCGGTGGGGGAGGAGGAGGGAAGGGTCAGGGTCCCCCAAATGTTGGGGCTGTCACGCGGGCTGCATTAGGAGGGGGGGGCATTTGTGTAATTAGACATTAATATGTCAAAAACATAGTGATTCATGTGAGACATACCATGTCAGGTACTGTTAGAAAGGTTATAATATGCTGAATAAGATGATAATATTTGTGTTCATGTGTAATATGTGTAAGGAAAGTTATGGAGATCTGTGATATCCTGTATTTCAAACTGTGCTGTAAAAGACACACCCCAGACAGAGAGGCCACAGGACAATAGCCCGCTTAATGGCCCATCAAGACCTTTACAGAAGCCAAAGGCCTAGGAAGAAACTAAAGGCATACCTGAAGAGTTACCCGGATTGGCCCATGTGACTATGGACTCCATTTTGGTTCCTGTAAAATTCCACAAGCCACATGGCCAGCAACAGAGGGTATATAAGATCAAACCACAGAAACCATTTTGTCTTCGTCTTTGCCTTGTGTCCTTGTTCCTGTCCAGCTGCGGACACGCCTCTGGATTAACACACTGTGCAACTGAACTGAAGGACTTAGACCCATCCAGGTACTGGATGTATACCAGAGGAACTATACAAGCCTGCAACTCCACAATTGTTCTAGAAACCTGATGTATATAGACTTTTAAATCATTTGTATATCTCTGATTGCTTTAAGCCTTTAACACTTCTCTTATTGTTTGTTTTTCTTTTACTAATAAACCTTTAGTTTTAGTTACTAAAGGATTGGCTGGCAGCGTGGTATTTTGGGTAAGATCCAAACTTATAGTGAACTGGTACTGTGGCTGATCCTTTGGGATCAGAGGGAATCTTTTAGTAAAGAGCACAGAGTTAAAGCAACTGGTCTCTTTACTGGACCCAGTGTCAGTTTGGGAGCCAGAGACTGAAATGCAGTAAAGGGGGCTGTGTGTATTTGCACAGTGGCTTCTTGATAACCAGTGTGGGGGAATCAGAAGCACTGTCTTTTGGCTGGTTGGGAAGTCTGACTGCAGTGTCACCCACCAGTGCTGGGAGAATTTGCTCTCCTTTTGCAGCCTGCCCTGACCCTGGCATTATCAGTGGGCTACCCTGGGCACGGACGGGTTACAGGGGCCACAGCAGGGGAGGGAGAGGGGGAGAGAAGGGGCAGGGGTGCCCCCAAACACAGGGGGCAGAGCAAGGGGCGGTAGCAACAGGGGAAGGGGGGCTCACGGCAGCAAAAGGGGGAAAAGGCAGCCAGCCAAGGGAGGGGGAAGGAACCCTTCGGCCGCTGGTGCTGGCCTTGGAAGAAGCAGCCACGGGGGAGGGTGGAGATAGCGGCTGGGCGGGGGGGTGGGGTGGAGAAGGTGAAAGGGGCACACACTCACCCCCTCCCTCCCGGCTGGGAGGGAGGCACACCAGCAGAGTCCTGAAGCAACAGCAGCAACAGGGTCCCCCAAAAAGGCAGCTGCAAAGAGGGGAAAAAAAAGAAAGAAAGGCCAGACCAGAGAGCTCGAAAAGCCATCCACCCTGCAGGCAGAGGGGAAAGCACAGCAGGGCAATTAAAGACACCAGGGCCCAATGAAGGGCGGGGCCAGGGGTATTTAAACCCTGCCTTCCCTAGAGGAGGGGTAGGGAACAAATGTAGGGGAGGTTACCAGAAGGGGCAGAGCAGCTGCAGGAATAGGTTCCCTCTCAGGCCAGGAGACAGAGCTTCTCTAAACCAGGGGAGATGAGGTAGTTGGGGGCACCCTAACCACAAACAGGAAGGTAAAGCACGAGACCCATGAGGGTGAAGCAGGCAGTTGCCACACAGCATATAATCCAGGAAGCCATTAAAGGAGCTGTCTGAGCAATGAGGCAGTCCACCTGCTTGCTCCTGCTCCAGACCTGATCTTACCATTAATCTTAGACTCCATCTCCTGAGCCTGGCTCTTTTCCACTCCACTATTTGCCTTTGTCTGCAGCTTGTTGCCTGGTCTTGATTTCCTGGTATCCTGACCTGGCTACTCTGACTGGGCTACACGTCCCCTGACCACAACTTGGTAATTGACAAGTGCATGCTGGCTACCCACAGCTGGGCCCAGACAGTTATAAAGAGAATGGTAATCAATTCTTCTCGATCCCCACTGACAGTAGGACAAGAAGTAATGGGCTTAGTTTGCAGCCAGCAAGACTTAGGTTACAAAATAAGAATTTTTTTTCTATCATAAGGATAGTTAAGCAATGGAACAAGTAACCTGAGGAAGATGTGGAATCTCCATCGGTGGCTTTTAAGAATAGATTAGACAACACACCTGTTAGGGATGGTCTTGGTGTACTTAATTCTGCCTCCCCATAGGGAGGGGGATGGACTAGAGGACACCTTGAGGCCCCTTCCTGCCCTAAATTTCTATGATTCTTACCATTTCAGCTGGAAATCTGTAACTCCTCTCCCTAACATATCTCACTGAATTAGAGTGGTTGAAATTAAAGAAAACATTGCAGATCATTCTATATAAAGACAGGAAATGAAAATGTCTCCAAGAAGTCAACACCATGGTCTTTCTGATATGGAAGACCAGCAAAGTCTTTCCACAGAAGCCAGTGCAATGGCTTCCTGACGCAATTCCTTAAACATGGATAGCTGGTACTGCTGCAGTATTGGTGACGTGGCCTATTTACATTTTCCATCCACCTGCCATCCTGCTATTCCTCACAGTTGTCTGTAAAAAAGAAACATTTCCACATCGAAATATCATCATCTGCAATTTCCCTCAGTTAGTGAAAACACATTACTGCTCACACAGTGTCAACCACACAATAAAGGAGGAAATGATAGTGCTCTGGCCATACTCTCTATACAGGGTCTGAAGAGAAGTGGGGAAAAGGTCTGGAACTGACCTATACACAAAGAGACAAGGTGGGTGAGATAATATCATTTATTGGACCAGCTTCTGTTGGTGAGCAAGACAAGCTTTTGAGCTATACACAGTTCTTCTGCAGGTCTGGGAAAAGTACTAAAAGTGTCACAGCTAAATACAAGATTGAATAACTAGTTTAGCACAAGTAGTTAAATACAAGATTGAACTTTGCCATATGCAAAATTGCCATATGCAAAGAGAATTCTCAGCAGGTCACTTTAGATGATTTTAAGTATACTTCATTCCACTCAAGTAGTGCAAAGCAGACATAACGGGGCCATGAATCCAGCCCAGAAAGAATTAGCAAAATGATCAAGGTCACAGAAGTCTGTGGTAGAGCTGGTAGTGGAAGCCAAGAGTCAGGACTGCATCTTTCACCACAAGATGATCCTTTTGAGCCATTACTCCTTTTCTATAGATGGAAGTCTTTTTTAAAACCAACAGAACTATGAATGCCTACGAATGCCTTCTACATGTGACACAAAGCTGTACATAATGGTAGTTGAGTATCATTACTACTTTCCTCTTTGATCTCTGAGTAAACCTGTATATCATACCAACAACAAACAGTAGGATCTTAATCACTACTAGCTGCCAAAATGGCCAGCAAATTATATATGGGGTTAGCTCTGGAGACTACTAATAAGAGTATAACAAATACCTTTGTGTATATGTGAAAATTCGGTATCATACGACACAAATGGGTGTGCTTTTAATTTTGTTCCTGAATCTAGAATTCAAGAAGCACATTATTTAGGGAATGATAACTGAGATAAATCAAAATAATTGTGAACCAATGAGTGATTAATGACTTACCTTTAATAGCATAAAAATAGAGCAACATAATCAGGCTTTCCATATTTCACATTCGCAAAGTATGCATATGCTATACCCATTAAAGCTGACTTAAGTTACTTAGCATTCAGTTGTGCATTGTGAAGTCAGTCAATCTATTGTCTTGGTAGCCCAATGCATTGCCATATGGGAATTTTTCCCTTTCCTAAGCAGATGGAAACTAAGCATGTCACAGACAAAATGTGTTTGGTCTCTGGAGGGAGGATGTTGGCTGCTTTGTTCTCAGACTGTTAAGCTGCCAGCCCTTCTGCTCAGGTTGGGAGTCTTGCATTTTTGGTTTCTCATCGATATTTTATCATTTCTTGAGTAGAGCTGTTTAAGGCAGAAAAGCAGCCATCCCAGAGACTGGGAACTGGAGCATGACAATTGCCATGCAACCCAGGATTTAACAGGTGGTGGACAGCACATTAAATCTACCCAACATTGCTCTGCCCCTTTATAAAGCTGCCCCAGTTCGGTTGAAAGTAATGGAATTATTCCCTCTCTCCTTTGAATAGGACATGATGCCTCTCCACAAACTGTGTGCAGGGTCAGGCATGACCAGGGCCATCTCCACAGCTGAGCTGGGGCTACTAGTCCCATTTCCAGGCATTCCTTTTGGTTGAAGCTTTCTGGGAGCCTGAGATTTGTCTATATTTTCTGGAGAATCACTGTGAGGCCAGAGGAGACACAATGTGCACCCCTCCTGGCCCATCCTCTCCAGCACCTCTCCACTGCTAAAGAACAAGAACAATGAGTCCTGTAGCACTTTAAAGGCTAACAAATTTCTGGCATAAGCTTTCATGGGCTGCAATCCACTTCATCAGATGCATGAAATAGAAATCACAGATAGGAGGTATATATATACATCCAAGGGTAAGAAACAACATTGGGGAGGGTAAGTGTTAACAAAGTCCATTCAGTTAGGGTAGCTGAGGCCTATTCACAGCCATTGGTTAGAAGGTAAGAATGTGTGAGCAGTGACAATTACTTCTTATAATGACATACCCATTCCAAGTCCCTACTCAGACCCAGTCTGATTGTATCAAGCTTGCGTATGAGTTCCAGCTCTGCGGTTTCTCGCTGAAGTCTGTTTTTGAAGGTTTTTTTTCAGAAGTATGGCAACTTTCAAGTCAGCTACAGAGTGTCCTGGGAGATTGAAGTGCTCTCCTACTGGTTTATGGATGTTACCATTTTTTATATTTGATTTGTGTCCATTTATTCTTTTGTGTAGTGACAGTCCGGTTTGCCAATGTACATGGCAGAGGGGCATTGCTGGCACATGATGGCATATATTACATTAGTAGATGTGCAGGTGAATGAGCTCCTGATGGTGTGGCTGATGTGGTTAGGACCTAGTGACTATCATGGCTACCCCTCTGAAACTTTTCACTGCTAAACATGTGGCAAACCCTCTCTCATTTCTGCAGTCGCTTCCATGCATGTATCTGTGGGGGAAAATGATCCTAGACCTGGGAATTATTGTGCAAACCCAGGAGCTCTTGTCATGAATACTAAAGGAACACAGAGAGCAACACAGACGTGTTCATAGTGGCTCATACATGCCAGGATAATGCATGGTGTGCAATGTATGGGATATGCAGAGACAGAAGGACACTGGGCAAAGAGAAATAGGTGTCTTCCTGCAGGCCTGCACTGCTGTAGAGAGAAGCATTACCTGTACCTTCAAGGGTGAAGGTTCACTAGTAAGCTCCCTACAAAGGACGTAAATCTACCACCTTTCCCCTTCCTTAAAACTCACCTCTTCTTCCAGAATGCATACTAGAAATTGCAATCTGGAAACAGCTCAGCAGTAATGTGTTATGTTTACTGCTTCTAATTGGCTAATCATTGCCCACATTAGATTATTTTTGTTATGCTATCTCCCCTGCTTCTCCACCCTGACTACCTTTTTTAATGTCAACCAGCTGTTTGAGCTATGCCACTTTCTAAGAGTTTGTACTGCACCTAGCACAACGGAATCCCAACTTATTTGGCTTCTAAGTGTATTGGAATGTAAATACATTTAGAAGAAGATCATTATGAATGCAAAGTCAAACACTCAAGTTAGGACTTGCCAGAATTAAGGTGGCCTGTGCAACGAGAGACTACAGGCTCTGCCTATCGTAAAATAATAACAAACTTTTCTGTGTTGGATTTGGCTTCTCCCTCAAAAATCTCACATTTTACCCTCTTTGTTTCTCGGAGTTCACAGCTGCAAAAAGGGAGATCAGAGCAAAGCAAAACTGCCTTTGAAAGGAGTAACTGATACAAAATGTCTGCATTTTAGATATGGTACAAACATTCTTTATGCAGCAAATGTCATAGCATGAATGGCTCTGCTAAATGTGGCGTTAATCACTTGCATATCTTCCGTCGACTTTGCTGCATGTCTTCCGTGCACTGCACACACTGTGCTGAGCTGAGGGGAACAGCGTTCCCTTCAATGTAGCACTACGACACTTACACAGACCACTCATTCGATCCAAAAACATTGAACTGACGGCAGCGAATTTGCCGCCATCAGTGTGGACCTAGCCTCAGTGTTAGAATCATAGAATCATAGAATATTACAGTTGGAAGGGACCTCAGGAGGTCATCTAGTCCAACCCCTGTTCAAAGCAGGACTATCCTCAGCTAAATCATCCCGGTGAGAGTTTTGTCAAGCCGCAGCTTAAAAACCTCTAAAGATGGAGATGCCACCACCTCCCTAGGTAACCCATTCCAATGCTTCACCACTCTCCTAGTGAAAAACTTTTTCGTAATGTCCAGCCTAGACCTCCCCCACTGCAACTTGAGACCATTGCTCCTTGTTCTGTCATCTGCCACCATTGAAAATAGCCTAGCTCCATCCTCCCTGGAACCCCCTTTCAGGTGGTTAAAGGCTGCTATCAAATCCCCCCTCATTCTTCTCTTCTGCAGATTAAACAGGCCTAGTTCTTTCAGCCTCTCCTCTTAAGTCTTGTGCTCCAGCCCCCTAATCATTTTTGTTGCCTTCCGCTGGACTCTCTCCAACTTGTCCACATCCTTTTTGTAGTGAAGGGCCCAAAACTGGACACAGCACTCCAAATGCAGCCTCATCAATGCTGAATAGAGGGTAATAATCACTTCCCGCAATCTGCTGGCAATGCTTTTACTAATGCAGCCCAATATGCCATTAGTCTTCTTGACCCAGGCCACACTGCTCACTCATATCCAGCTTCTTATCCACTGTAACCCCCAGATCCTTTTCTGCAGAACTGCTGCCTAGCTCATCGGTCCCCAGTCTGTAGCTGTGCATGGGATTCTTCCATCCTAAGTGCAGGACTCTGCACTAGTCCTTGTTGAACCTCATCAGATTTCTTTTGGCCCAATCCTCCAATTTGTTTAGGTCCTTCTGTATCCTATCCCTCCCTTCCAGGGTATCTACCACTCCCCCTAGCTTACTATCATCTGCAAACTTGCTGAGGGTGCAATCTACCCCATCCTCCAGATCATTAATGAAGATGTTGAACAAAACCGGCCCCAGGACCAAACCCTGGGGCACTCCATTTGTGACTGGCTGCCAGCTAGACATGGAGCCATTGGTCACTACTCGTTGAGCCCTTAGCTCTAGCCAATTCTCTATCCATTTTGTAGTCCATTCATCCAACCCATACTTTTTTAACTCGCTGATCAGAATTGCTCCTCACCCAGGCCTCCGTAGTAAGATGAAAGGAAATGGATCTTAGTCCAGTGCTCCTTCTCCTAATCTATGTGGGGAGAAGACCCCAGCATGCCCCTTCTTTCCAGCTTGCAAGATACGGGAGCAAATAGATGTTTGTTTTCCCCTCCTCCCTGACTCCTAAGGAAAGAAAAGGAGGATCTCTGGCTGGCCAGGAGAAGTTCTTGGTTTAAGGGTGAGAAAGATGAGATTTAAAGTAACAGACGCTTTTCCCTTGTGCTTTCCTTTTGCATTACAAGGGATTCGCACTGCCTGTAGTGGCCCTAACTCACATTCTCCTTTCTGCTGTTGCTTCTTCTATTCCATCAAAAGAAGAAAATACAAAGTGGTACAATCCACACAAACAAATGCTCTTCCAGTCTCTGTTTTATACCTCTGTTTGAGGATTTTCTTCTGATTTTGCTCTCCATCCACGCAATCTTCCAGTTGTGACATTCCATCCCTTGCCCTTTGTCCTTCAGTTTCTCTTTTCTAGATCCTGTCATGCACATGTGTGCACACATACACACTCACCCCTCTTTACTGGGACCCTACTCTCTTATCACAGGAAAAGGGTCTCACACAGATAGTGGTGCTGACAGTGAAATGGTTTTTTTTGCTGACAGGGAAATTTGTAATTGCAGCTGAAAAGATACAATTTTCATCTTTGTGCCCCACTGTCAAGAAAAATGTTCCATGTTACCAGTTTAACTTCCCATGCATGCTATTTTTTTTCTTTTTTACACTGTTCTGCTTAAAAAACAGCAAAGGAAGGGCCATATCCACTCAGATTTAGATAGCACTGGACTCTCCATGTAGCCCCATTGACTTCAGTGCAACAATTTATAGAGGTAGGTGCAACTCAATATTAGTCAGGGAGGGATATCTGGCCCTGTCAGCTGTGCATCATGTTGACTAATTACTTTACTTTTATACTACAGTACTATTCTGAAATGGACTTTATTAGCCCCTAGTCCTTCAACTAGTTCTGTACAAACAGACAGTCATGCCTGTGTGGGGCTCCACTGACATCGGTGAGGGTCCACATGGTCTCAAGGGGGCATGTACATCCTACTGCAGCACTGGAGCCTCAGTTTGTGAACTTAAGGTCAGGGACTATAGGCTAGATTGAGAGGTAGTATAAATTGGTGCAGCTCTACTGATGTAAGTGGAACTACACAAATTTTCACCAGCTTAAGAGTTTCTCTGGCACAGGGTCGAACACATTGATGATATGCAATAAATAATAACAGCATGTGGTTCATTCACTAATGAACTGTGCGTATGAATGACAGAGTGTCAGTGATGAAAGAGAACCAAATTCAGCCTTCAGATGCACACAAAGTCTTTACTCACTTCAATTGGAGCCACACATACTCTCCTAGGAGATACAGTTGGCTCTTGCTGATACAAAACATTTTTTGCCAAAGCTGCCTTTTATGCACAAAATGCTATTAGTTACATCACATAGAATGAAATATGTGCTTCACTTTCAACACTTGTAAATCTGCTAATGAAGGATCCAATTTATTTTTAAATGACTTGTATAGTTTCTATGTGTGGGGGCTGTTTTTTAGCTGTATATTTGTTGGTGCTATATGAGCAAAGTGGGTCAGCTGAACTTAACTAATTTGCAAATTTTTATTGCTAGCCTTTTCTGAAGTTTTAATGAAATATTGAATGTATAGCACAATGTAACACACTGAGGTGTTTAAGCATGTTAGCACATTTTAAATATACACATGTACATTATAACGAGCTGTTAGAAAATGATGGAACAAATGGTTGTATGAGAAACAGAGAGATGGAGGAAGAGGCTCTGAACTGGAGCTCTGTTGGCTTGAAAATGTTTAGTCCCTATGGCACTAAAATATGACCTGTTTTCAGTTTGGTTACCCAAACACCTGTTTATACTCAAACGAGAGGTGTATCCATACCCCCACTAAATTTCCAATTAAATAGTGCTCTTGCTCGGGCTGAAAGTAGAAAGGGAGTTGTAAAGCCTTTGTAAAAATTACAAAACCACAGCTCCATAGGCCTCTGAAATAGGATGAAGGACAAAAGAGAAACATGTTATAAAGATGAAACAAGAGAAAGCTTGTAAAATGTGAGACATGAATTTTCCCCTGAAGTAATATTTTTTTAAATTTCTTTTCATTTTAAGTGAACACACATCTCATGAAAGATGCCAGTTTGACAGCTTGGAGAAAGGGAATGTATTCACATCATAAGTATAACATGGGCAATTACACTAGCTTTTTCCCCTAGACAACACAGTCCATGTGATCTAGCCTTCCCCTAAAGGAACCAAGACCCCAATTCAGCAAAGTACTTAAACATCGGCTCAGATTCTTTGCTGAATAGGCGATTGATTTAAGCAGGTTCCTAAAGTTAAACGTATGCTTAAACACTTAGGTGACTTTAGGCCCAAATAACAGAGAGACAAGGTAAGTTGGTGTCCTATCTATCAGTCTTTGACCTCTTAACTGATACGACTAGCAAAGGGGATTTCAGATGTTTAATGGACAGCAGTTCTTTATTTGTCACAGCAACAGAAAAGTTCCGTTTTAAAATAGCTGTGAAATCTGAATGACAAACTGCATAGTGCTAATAGTTTCTATCACATTGTACAGAAATTGATCCCAAAATTAAATGTTAATTACTTCCAGCAGATGATAATTTTGTTGTGTATCAATAACCAACAATGAGATTTCTTAATTTTGGTACAGAGTTCATTTTCTTTGACTTACTACTGTCTAACAAGATGACAGGTCATAAGGTAACAACCAATATGCAGTGGCAGGGTTCCCACTGACACTGAGTGAAATCCTCTGACTTTCATGAAAAACAGAAATCTGAACTCAGTACTTGGAATGTCCTGTAAATGAAAGTGAAACTGGTTTTAAAATACTGTTTTAAAATATTCACTTACGTTATTAAGTCTACACATTATGTTGAGACCAGAAAGAATTCCGTGATTTTATAAATTTCAGTTCAGCCTCAGATTAGCAGTTGTCTCTCTAAAGTGCCAGTCATCAGAGTATGTGCTTGTATCGTGCCTAGCACATCAGGCTTCATTTCCATTGGGATATCAGGATGGGGAATTGCATTATAAATCTATCCAATAAGCATTCTAGTTTTGTTATTCATCTATCTGAATTACCACTTGGTCTTTTTATTCCCTTTATTGGAAGTCATCACTTCAAAGAGTGGCCATTTTGGTTCATTCCAAGTTTTAATAGCCAGTAAAAAGGTTGCAGACCAATAATTTAGCTTTATCTAATTAATCAAAAAGTACGTGCTAATTGTATGCTGAACACTTAAATGTCTGTTCTACCAGGAAGAACCTCTGACTGTACCTTGTTGTTTCACAGCTCATTTAATAATGAGAGCGATTGTATGGAATTTAATATAAGACACAGAGCGCTCACTTAACCCCTTTAGAAATGTGGATTACCACAGTCACCTAAAATAAGCATCCTAACGATTCAACCACAAAGCATCAGTTTTGGACCACTGGTTTCCCATGCTTTTCTTAAGCTTATCCAAACCGCTTTGGACTAGAAATCAGATGTCAGTGTAAGATATAATTTGGAATTAATGCGGGGGTTAAAAAAGTCATTGGTTGTTGCAGAATGGGGCTGACTGGGAAGTGCGGGCTGCAATAGCCAACAACTTTCTATGTCACTTATATGGCCCGTCACTGTAATATCTGAGAACCTCACAATCTGTTAATGTATTTATCCTCACAGAACTCCTGTAAGATAGGGCAATGCTGTTATCTACATTTTACAGATTGGATCTGAAGCATAGAAGCCAGATCCACACAGGTACTTAGGCTTTTAAGTTCCAGAGCTAGGCACCACTGTGATCCACAAGTCTCCCACTCAGCTGCCAGTGAAACCTGTAGGTGCCTAAACTCACTGTGCACCTAAGTTTTTGCTGTAGAAAACCTACCAGATCAGGTCCCATTCAAATTCTGTCCCTAAGAGGTTGTGGTGGGATCCCTGCCCACCTTATAACTTTTAACCAAGGGGTTAGAGCACACACCTGGATTGTGGGATATGCAAGTTCAGTTCCCCCATCTACTTCATGGGCAGAAAGGATTTGAAGAGGGGTCTCCTACCTCCCAAGAGAGAGCTCTTACCTCTGAACTAAGGGATAGTCTGTTTGGGGGCTTCTTCAATCTCTCCTGCAGAAATGGTTCCACCTTAGATACATACTTAGCTATTGGTCCAGAGAGAGAAAGAGAAGGACTCTGGCTCTGTTGGTTAGGGCACCTGCCTAGATGGTGAGAGACCCAACACCCAGTCCCCCTGCTCCAATGACTTTTTAAGTATTTCTACACAGGGGACAGCTTCAACAGGAGAGACTGAGGGAACCCCACATTATACTATCCCATAGCTCAGTGGTTACAGCACTCTCCAGAGGGGCGGAAGACAAGTTATAAGGTGGCTAGCACTACCTTCTCCTCTGCCAGCTGTTTTATGTGGAAAGAGGAAGGAATCTAAGAAAAAGCTTAGGTGTGTAAGCCACCTGACTCCAGTAGAGGGCTTCCTGACTGTGGATATCTACCAGAGATAACTACTTCCCTCCCTGCAGGCCAGACTCTGGCACCTGTCCATGTGCAGGGGTGGGGCTCAGGACACACTCCTTTTCTCAGCATCTTCTATTGGCTAGTTTTGGTGGTTCTATGCCTACCATGTTGAGTTTTGTGGATTACATTCTTATAGGGAGCCAATTCAGGCTTTGTGGATTGCTATGTTGTTCCTGTGATTGTCTAGTTGCCTAAAAGGTAGGTGTTGTGGTGTCTAAGTTACTCTGTGGATCCAGGCCAGAGACATTAAATGACTTGCCCAAGGATGTTTGTAGTGGAGTAGGAATTTAACCCACTCTCCCACTGCTCAGGCTAGCATTATAACCACAGGACTATCCTTCTTGGCAGCCTTTGCAGATTTCTGCTGCCCCAGGAAAGGTTGCATTTCTCTGACCCAGCCATTTTCTCTGTGCACACCACTAAAACTGTCATCCAGGCCTTCACTACCCAGGCAAAATTAAAGCTCCAGTAAAAGTCCTATCCAGGCCCTTATTAAGTTAACAGGTACCAATAAGAAGACAACCTTTTGCTTTTGTAGCTAGGTGTTGTGGACTGTACAGTGAAATGTTTCTTAGCATGAAACTAGAAATTATATTTAAATACTTTTGGTATTACTTGCTCCTCTCTCTTAAATTATCTGCATTTTCTTGTTAAGAGCAACTATAAATAGCTTTTGACCAAATGTTGGGATATAGGTTGTAACTGAGCTCTTTGGAGAGGAGAATCTCTGTCTTCAGGAGAAGAAAGGACCAGGTGACATTCAAAGTGCCTAGGGTCATAAAAGCAGCTTGGAGGATTTGCTTAAATGAGATTATGCTGGCACCTTATGGATGATGAGATTCTAAAAGTGATATTGAATCTAAGTATTAATCAGTTTCTCTTACATTCTTCTCTCCTATTTAAGGAGATGTGTCTCCCTATAATATAAAATCCAAAGTACAGTCTTCAGGCATAGATATAGCTATGGAGTGGCAAGAGCTACAAATGCACCTTAGCATCCTGTTCTGTACTCACTATGGTTAGGGTATACAAAGCCCTGCAGCGTTCCTGAAATGCTGAAATCCTTTGCTCAAAGATGGCCAGGACAATTTGTCTACTCTTGTTCATTCTTGATCCCTTTTCTTGACTACCCTGCTGCTTTGCACATTTCCTTCCCTTCCTGCCTATAAGCTTACTTTTCATTTGCTCTCATCCAGGCAGAAAAAATCCCTCAACATCCCACCTCAGTCTTCCAAAACAAAACACAAACCATCATACCCCAGAGAGAGCTGATTTCCCATCCCACCTGCCTCTCTTCAGTGGGAGATCTGCACAGAGGGTCTCCTCCATGCAGACCCAGGAAAACTGGGGTTAGAGATGCCAAGGCAGGCAGAAGAGAGTCCCTAATATAAATAGATATCAAAATGTGAACCAAATTGAGTATGGGGATTGCATTCTTCTACAATAGCACAGAGAAACCAGTACAAAGCTCTGTCACAATCACTCCCTGGATAAAGAAAAAACTGAGTTCAAAAGTCCATGGGCTCTAGATACTTTAGTTGACACAGGATTTACAGATAAACTGGCAGTCATTCTAGTTCTGCTACTGTGTAGTTGCACAGCATAGCTAACAAGCCAAGAGACCTCCGAGGACATGTACACAAGTCAGAACTTGACAGCTTCTCAAGGTAAGGGTCTGAGAACAAGCATCGTTGCCAGAAGCATACAATTCTTTTTCTTTTTTTTTAAACATGGGTTTATGGGAAAGAAAATGTGTTTCCATGATATATATACACATCTCTAACAATTTTTATCTCAGCTGTTTTAGAAAAAGGAAAAAATGTATCCTATTGGCAACAGCTTTATGTGCACAGGATATGCAGTGCTAGTCACCTGTAATAAAAAAGCACTGCAGACTGATTATTATAATTGCTATTCTACATGAGAGTTTCTGTTAATTGATTTACATAAAAGAGATCACTGCTCTGAGCAAAGTGACATTTACAGTGTGGGTGATGCTATCGGGAGGAAAATGACAAATTTGTATTCTGTGCATGTGCTCATACACACACGGATATATATATATATGATAGGCAATGATGGTGGCAATGCCTAGAATTAAGGACACCTGACACTTTCCATTAGAAGACCCTGTTTTCAGGTGTTTATAATTTTGCTGGGCTGAAATATCCTATGATGGATGTCTGCCTCAGGCTGCTACAGAATTATTTTGTAAAATGTTGGCCAAAATGGTTTAGCCATTTCCAAGAGCAACGTTAAGGAAAAATACATAGTTTTGCCTATGTTAAAAAAAAAAAAAAAAAGATTCTTACAATCGTTTTGTTGAAAAACTAGCAACCCTATGTTTTGGAGCACGGATTTGAAATTTAGCAAAGATTTACTTTCTGCTATCCCTAATATTTTCCCAAATTAGCCAAGTTATAAGATCCTGAAAAATTGCAGAGGACTTCCCAGGAAGTTCCCTGACAAGGAGCAGGGAGCCTAGAAGACCTGAGAGCTCCATCTCCAGTATGAAAAATCTTCTCAATTAGTTTTCCCATCCTGAAAATAAGTTTAGACTGGAACCCAAACCACAAATTGAATCACAACCAAACCTCTTTGAAAGATATTATATTTTGGATAACTTTTCATTTTACCCTCTACTTCTTCACTGGACACCAAAAGAGAATCTATTCATCCACTACCATATTTCCAGCCCAGCTGAAAGAGTGCTTGTAGACTATTTCATGAAATTCTGTCCTCACGAGGCTTGCAAATGTGATGTTTAAACTTCAGATAAGCAAATGAACTTCTGGTTGCTTATCTAATCTGAATCTCTGAACATTTTGAGGTTTGACCTCAAGATGTAATTTTAGTTGTAATCTAATATAATCCAGGTTTAGTTTATACTTTTTGTATACATTGGGTATTGTTCCAGGTCAGTAATACTTTGTACTTTTTTTTAGTGTTTTCCATTCTGGGATTGCTAATTTTCTCAACACTCATCATAAAGTAGGAAAGTATTAGTTTTACAGAATGGGTAAACTGAAGAAAAGATGGGTTATGTGACTTGTCTATGGTTACACACAGAGTATGTTGTGGTGTATTAATTTAGATGGAATAAAAGGGCTAAAGGTGTTAACATAACCCAGTCACTACCCAACATTAAACAGTTGAAAACAGGGTTCGCAGTTTGGTATACAGAGACCTCAGCTTTCTTAATACCATAGCAAACACTATTAAAAAGCTTTTTAACCTTTCATTAAAGATACAGAAAAGAAGGAAAAACAATTAAAGCATTTGAAATGTAAAGGACTAAGTAAGGTTTTCATTTTAACAATATTTCTTATTCCTTTTCCCTTTAGATGGAAAGAGTTTTAAAAAGAAAACACCCCTTTCCACATTGTTTGACAGTCTCTTAGATCAGTGTTTCTCAACGTTTAAGTAGCAAATACCCCCTTACTTCTGAACATTTTAATAAGTACCTCAACACTCAATTTTCCACAGGATTTTTCAAATTCAGAAATGAGCAACTATTCCAGGTGACATGGAACCCCCAAACCAAGGAAGACTCTGGTCCCCAAGAAATTCTGTAAAAGGGTGTTACACTTAGCTCACTCAATATCATGTGCCAGACACTTGGGGAGGGAGAAGACTCTGGAGAGGCTGACCTTCGGATTTTATGGGCCTGGAGTACATCAGGGGGCATGAGATTTTTACACCTCATGTCAACTAGTGGGGCCAAGAGAATTCCAAAGACTCCTTTGATCCCACTTCTAGTAGTGGGGGTACTTCTCAAATTAATAGGTATGGACTTAATAGAGCCACTTGAGAAAAATATGTGAGGATACTGACACATATTGGTAATAGGGGATTATATGACCCAGAACTGCAAGACTATTCCCCTCCACATGTTGAATGCCCCCACCATCACAAATAAACTCATGAAAGTCTTTTTGAGGGTTGATACTAAGAGAAATCTTAATGGACCAATTTCACATCAAGACTTCAAGCTTATCAAGCTTATCAAGCTTAGTCTTAAGACTGATGTAGCTGTTCTGTGATCTGCTAAAGATTAAATACCTCGAGATGTTAGTCTACCACCTGCAGACAGCAGGCTAGTAGAGTGGGTCAACAGGATTCTGAAGGTGATGCTGAAGAAGTTTGTGGCCTGGGACTGACTGCTGCCAGCCCTAGTGTTTGCCATATGGAATGTCCCTCAAGCCTCCACAGCATTTTTGCCATTTGAACTACTGTAAGGGAGGCAGCCTTCACAGGTTTTAGATCTCTTTCGGGAAGCCTGGGGTGGGAACAGGACCCCAGGACTTCAGGGACACTGCAATAGTGCTCCACGTGTGGGAGATACTAAAAGTGCTTGGGGGTAAGGGGGTTTCAAAGGAAACCTCACTAAAGCTCAGCATTGACAGGACCACATCAACGGTAGAAGAGCCTGGTTAAACAAGTTCAAGCCCAATGACAGGATATTATTGATACTTCTGAGCTCTGAGTCAAAATTGTTGGCCAGATGTTAAGGACCATTTGAAGTAATAAGATAGGTAGGGCCAGTTGACTATGACATTTGTCAATCTGGAATGCAAAAGGAGATGCAGATACCACAATAACCTCCTAAAGGCCTGGAGCAATCAGAAAGGTCTGCTCATAACACAATATCCACCTGACTTGGAGTTAGGACCCCAAGCTTTGACATCTCCATGCTCTGATCCAGTTCAAATGGGGGAAGAACTCCAACGTGAACAACAGCCAAAATTACTATGACTGATCCAAATATTTTCTCAACCCAAATGGGAGAGACACATCTGATCTACCACCGCTTTGTGACTGAGCTGGGGCAGAAAGACTGTGAGAGCTACCAGCATCTGCCAAGAAAGATGTGGAAAATGGTTCTCAAAGACCTGTAGGCTATGCTAGACTTGGAAGTCATCAAGGAGTCCCACAGCAGGTGAAGGAGGCAGACCATACTGGTACCAAACACAGATGGGTTAACTCAATTTTGCATAGACTTGGGAAAGTCAGTGCAATATCCAGATTTGATATGTAACCAGTGCCTGGGTAGAGGAATTGCTAGAAAGATTGGGCTCGTTGAATAAATTTCCACCTTAGACCTGACAAAGATGTACTGGCAGAGCCCACTATCAGCAGAGTCACATGAAAAAATAGCCTTCCTACCCCGTTCAGTCGGTACCAATTTGTAACCATGTCATTTGGCCAACATGGGCCTGAAGTCATTTTACAGCCGTTAATAGACAAAGCATTATGACCAAATGATCTGTATGCACTCTTTATATCAACAACATACCCATCTTCAGTTGCAGCTGGGAGCATCATGTCTGCATCCTTGAGAAGACAGGGCTCACAGCAAAACAAGCCAAGTGTCAACTGGGAAAAAGTGAGGTGATGTATCTTGAGTACACTAAAGGGAAAGTCCTGCTACACCCACTGATTGACAAAGTTCAGGCAGTAGCAAACTCCCTGGTACCACTGGCCAAGATGCCAGTATGATGGTTACAAGACTTGGTTGGCTATTACAGGTGGTTTGTATTGGACTTTGCCACAATAGTGGCCCCCATTACCAACCTCATAAAGGACACTGGCTCCCTTGAAGTCAAATGGATGTGAGCTTGTGACAAAGCATTCAAAGCTCAGAGTGGGGAGGCCTCCCTCTAGACTTGGACTAGGAGCTGCAGCCAACCCTGGACTTGACCACTAGGTTGTCTGGCTAGTCAGTGCTCTGACCACTAGCGGATGTGGTCTCAAGAAACAGTCCCCCATCACAGGGTTCTAGTGGATAGCGTACTACATTGGGAGTAAGAATACTAGCGTTCTATTCTCAGCTCTTCCCCTGAGTATTTACTTGATCTTACACAAGTCAGTTCCCCTTTCTGTGCTGCTGTCTCCCCTCCTGCTCTCTCTCTCTTGTCTAGTTAGACTGTATGCTCTCTGAGACAAAGAGTAACTCCTACTATGTGTCTGTGCAATGCCTATAACTTTGGGACCTCTAGGTGCTACCTTAATCCAAATAATATAGTAATAATAATGTAAGCTGAGTTCCCATAGTTTGATGAAAAAGCCCCTGTCTTTGATGCTAAATGAAGTTGTCCACCCCATCCAATCTAAATCCCCCCTTCTTCCCTTTCTGGCACCTACATGTTTCAAGTGAACTAACTCTCGCCTCTGCAAAGTTTCACACACCTCTAATCTCTTTCTCACAACTTCTCCATCTCCTCTCCTGACTTCTTCCCATTCCTCCTCAGAGGCTATACTTCTTGGCCTCCTTTTCCTTTCTCAGTGTTTCACTTACTCTTTTCTTATCTGCCTCCATCCTCTTCTTCACTGCTTTCAAAGTGTTTTGGGGTCAGCACTGGTCAGCCATGCTTCCTCCAAGACGATTGGACACTTCAGACTCTACTTGATGGAAAGATGTTCCCAAAGCTCCAAGCTACTTTTAAGGTGTGGGAGGGAAGTAGCTTGGCACTGGACCAGATACATATTTAAACAATGTGTCAGAACATTATAAAAACTGCAATTTGTAGTCAGCTCTAATTTTCCAGCAGTCTTAATTATCATCCAGGGGTCAGTGTTTTACGGGAACTAAAAGAGGTTACATTTGAAGTGAGTTTTAAATGACCCTGGAAAAACTACATTGGAAGAATTTAATACAGACAAGATTGACTACTTAAGTGACATTTCTGTCCACTTGAACATCCAGTAGCCAATAAAAAAGACCCTCCTTTATGCCAGATTAAAGCTCTATATATGTCGGTTTACAGGGTCATTATTAAAGCTTTGTATCCATAGTTTATTTCCTTTTACATTTTCCTCCAGACTCTTTAAATGCTTGTTTGTTTGTTTGTTTTTAAAAAAAGAGTACTAAAACCTTAGAACCTCTCTGCATGCAGTGGTTAAATATATACATTCCACACCATGTCAGGAAGCTTGGTTTTATTGTGCATTTGATTTGTTCCTCAACGATGGACTTAGCAGGATTGCACATGTTTTCTGACATGTCTACACCATAGTTAGGTCCTATCTACACTACAGTGGAACCATATGCTATTCTAACCAGATTCAGTAGTGCCAGAACAATTTTTATAGAGGAAGTGCAGAAGGCAGAAACCATGTATTTAGGTTGTTATTAGTACTTCAAGCCAAGGGATACAGCAGCATCCCCAGTGCTCCTTGTTCCAGCACCTATGACCAGATTCCATAGCATGGTTGATCTTTGCAGCATAGAAGGGCCCATAGTGTACGCCTTCAAAATACTGGGCCAGATCCTCAACTGGTATAAATAGGCATAGCACAACTGACTTTATTGGAGATACAGCAATTGACACTGGCTGAGGATCTCACTCATTATTATTAAATATTGTTTTACAGTGTCCAAATGTGTGCTAGGTGTGTCACAGTAAAGATACAAAGACAAGGTCCCTGTCCTGCAGTGCTCACACCTAGAGCTAAAGGAAAAATTTCCAACATTTGAAATTTTTCTGAATATTTTTGGCATAACAAAATGTGAATAAAACGATAATTAGAGAAGGAACTGAGAAGAGAGAGCTGGGGTAACAGCAATAAAATTGTGTAGGTGGTTTAACAAAGGTATGCATACATCCTACTTGAGGTTTTTAGTTTCATGTATAAATATCTATGCTGACTCATCTCTTGTGGGCACTTTGGTAGTAGTAGATCTTCAAGAGGGATTTAAATGAGAGGGCAATGGTTTTTGTGCCTAGATCCAGAAGGGCATTCCTGGCACAGGGAAATAGTGGAGCTGGTCAAAAGTATTTGTCAAAATGATATTTGATCCCCCAAAATGCTATTTTTGTCTAAATTGAAACATTTAAAACATATTGATTTCAATGAAATTTTATTTTTAAAAACTAAGTGTTTTTTGACATTTTCCAAACATTTGATTTTCCATTTTGAAATGACTTTTCAAAACAAAATTAATTGTTTCTTATGTAAACACAGTTTAAAAAGTGCCCAGTTAAAAGCTGAACAAAATGTTTCAATTGTATCAAAACAAAACATTTTGACTGGCCTGGAATGAAATTTTGTTCAGAATTTAAATTTAGAATTTTTTTGTTTGAAAGGGTTCAAAATGGAAAACTTTTAGAAATCACTGAATTTGTCATTAAACAGAAAATTCAGTTCCTGCACAGCTCACAGAAATAGACTGCAATAATTGTTTCTCTCTCCTGTGTCTAATATTCATATGCATTTGCCCAATTCACAAAGAGCCTGATTCAGTGCACATTAAACTCCTTGACTTCACTGGGCTTTGATTGAGCCCAGATCTCTGCTCATTTACAACACGACAACCCTGTTGACATCAGTGAAATGGTGGTAGAGTAACTGAGAGGAGAATTTGACCCATGTTGTGTTTTTCTTCATTTGCCTATTCCATTCTTCTCAGCAGACAGAACTAAATGTTGACATTAACATTAATTGTCTTTTCTGAAGTGCAGCACCAGGACAGAATATCTATCCTAGATAGATAAATCTGTGTGACTTTGATTTATTATGGCCAATAAGAGGATATTGTAGATGATATTCAAACTGTATTATAACACATTTCTGACACATAACACACCTGCAACACTTTCGGCCTCCCTTACTGGAGAGACGGTAAGGGTGACAAATGTACGACAGTTTATGAAGTGGACAATAAAGAGGAAAGCAACACTTAGGGACTAGATAAGACTACAACACTCCATTTCATTTAGAACCTTTCAGTTAGTATTTGAACCTAGGTCTCCTGAGGTGAGAAATAAACACATATCCCACTGTGCTTCTAAATTCCCCATGGATTCATCATCAGTCTGTTGCCTTCTTACCAGAGCAGAGTACTTTTGACACAGAGGGGAATGGACATTGTATATACATGCACATATGTGTCACAGGCATGTGCATAAACTCCCTCCGGGGAGTCATATTTTTGGCCTATCTGATTTGAGAGTATCTGAGTAACATAATAGCTTGATAACTTGTAGCAAATAAACAGAAATTCATTTAGAAGAAATCAAATGATCGTTATTTGCAGCATTCGGGGCATCCTTTGGATGAAATGTCACCTTGCTTCCCAGCTGAGGTACTTTCTGAGCAGAAGCCTGGGCTTATAGGCTTCATTCCCCATGTTACCTCTCCTTATTATTTACAACCATGCATCAAATTACATTGTGCTTCTTGACACCAGAGAAAATCCCCATGACTGTGGGGTTCTCTTCACCCCAATATAAAAAAGCCTAATAAAATTAAGCAATAATCTATAAGCACGCGAAGGCTGCAGTTTTAAATGATGCCCCTTGCTGTGAACTGAACAGTGAGGCAAAGTAAAGGCTTTAGCATTTATAAATGCCAAGGCAACAGAGGAGTACATTTTAACAGCATGAAATACGTATCACTTGAAAACTTCTTGCACTTACACATTATTGCTATTATGCTATACAGATGGCTTCAGAATCCAACTTAAACGTTTAAGTGGTCCTGAATATTAGAGCTGAATTAAATCAAACACTTGGTGAAACAACTGTGACAATACCATTAGACTTCCTATTAATAAAGCTATAAATAATTGTAATGCTAAAATAGGAGGTGCATTATTGCATTATATTAAATTTTATAATAAAAACACTAATTTGCTAGCTCAGACTTACTGTCTTGAAGAGCATTTTGCTAAAAGAGCACTCTGATCAGCCAGAAATATCATTTAGCATGAGCTGTATTTTCTGTGCACTTGCTGTCAAGTGACACAGAAAATGTTATGATTAAATCAGGACATAGAACTTTCAAAACAGTGGTGAAATGTATTTACTTAGCCAGAAAGAAATGAGGTTGAAAAAGTGGCAGATGTCATGGCAGCGCCTTGAAAGATAAAATTAGATATGGTCTGTATGCCATTTTATTGCGCTGATTAGGGCTCTTGATGCTTTCCTTCCTGCCCTCCACCCCCAGCCCTTCTTCTGAAAAAAATGATGAAAACACACCATGGTGGCTTCTTCCAGGATGTCACAGCCATTTGGTGATCTAATTAGCCCCCATCAGAGATGGAAAAGATTTTATTCCTTCTTCTGAAGTCTGATGGGAGGCATTAATTATGCAAGCATCATACAAGTGAACGACAGTAATTTTCAGCTAAATCAACATACAGAACAGCCATGGAAATTCTCACATAAGACTGTAAATGGAAATGGCAGAAGTAAGAAAACAGCACACACACAAAAAAAACATGAACTCACGGATTTATTCCAAATTCTACAGGCTTGCAGAGGCTTGCACTAGATATTAACTCTTTCATTAGTACTAGAGAGGTGACATGAGAAGGCATGATTTAAAATGTACTCTCCTTTCCACTTGTCAATGGAAAAAATAATAAAAGCAAGCTGAAGACTTTTAAAGTCTGTTTTTACTACTTAAAACATTATGAAGCAAAGGTTCTGGAAGATGCACTTCAGATGGGGAAAAAAAAGCATCTGCAATTATGTCTATGGGAATACTTTTTGTCACCTCAAAAGACCACAAGATAATGCAACAACAAGAAAATGAAAGCAAATAATGGCTTATGTCTCAGGAGACAGGACATCAAAAGTTAGCTTTCTGTTGGAGAAGAATATTCTGAATGTAAGTGTTCAAATGCTCAGCCAATGGAACAAAAAAAGCATTGTGAACAAAGATGTATGTTCCACATTTCAAACAAAATTTGACAGTTTATTTGTTGCTTATAAAAAGTAAATTTGATTTTAAAAGGGAAAAGGGTGTTTCTAGTGCAGGAATGTCCATAAGAGAAAATGGCAGACATACAGTACAAATCCCATAGTCTCTAAGGGGGAAATAAAGTCAGTGGATGGGAGCCCACAGGAAATCCAAAGTGCTGTAAATCACCATGGTATCCATGCACAGGGAGAGAGGAAACATGAATGCAGGTGGATACCCTGAAATGGGCTCTGAGCCTGATCTAAACGTACTGACCACAATTTTGGCCAACTCCAAGGGTTGAACAGGACCTCCAGAGCTAAGAGTCTGAGTCTCTACAGCTTGAGTTTAAGAACCATAGTCTGTAGCGCCTGCTTATAGAAACTCACATCCTCTCTGGATCTGGCACATAGCAGGATGCACAAAACACACACCAATCGCTGGATTGGAGTAGCCTGCAAGAGGGGCTGGAAGGGACCTCAAAAAGTCATCTAGCCCAGCCCCATGCTGAGGCAGCACCATGTAAACGTAAACCATCCTTGATAGGTGTTTGATAACTTGTTCTTAAAAACCTTCAGTGATAGGGATTCCCAACCACCCTTGGTAACCTGTTCTGGTGCTTAAGTTTTTCACTCTAAGTGTAGTTTTTCCTAATGTCTAACCTCATATCCCTTGCTGAAGACTAAGCCATTTATTTTGTGTCCTACCTTCAGTGAACAGGGAGAACAATTGATTACCATCCTCTTTATAATAGCTCTTAACATATTTGAAGACTTATCAGGTCTGCCCTCGGTTTTCATCTTTTCTCAAGACTAAACATCCCCACTTTTTTTAACCTTTCCTCCCAGGTCAGGTTTTCTAAACCTTTTATCATTTTTATTGATCTCATGTGGACCCTTTCCAATTTGTCAACATCTTTGCTAAAATGTAAGAGCATAACAGTAACAGTCATACTGGGTCAGACCAATGGTCTGTCTAGCTCAATATCCTGTCTTCTGACAGTGGATATGGTGGATAATGTGGTGCCAAAACTGGACTCAGTACTTCATCTGAGGCCTCACCAGTGTTGAGTAGAGTGGAAAAATTACCTCTCATGCCTTCCATATGGTATTCTTGTTAATGCATCCTGGTTAACATCCTATTTTCCAAAGTGCTAGCAACATCTCCCAGTTTGGAGTAATCTGCAGATGTTATAAGCATACTCCACTCCATTATCAAGGTCATTAACGTGAAAGTATTGGATAGCACTGGACCCAGGACAGATTCCCTGAGGGACCCCATTAGATACATACTCCCAGTCTGAGAGTGAACCACTGACAACTACTCATTGAGTATATGGTCTTTCAACCAGTATATGATCATTCAACCCACTTTATAGTAATTTTATTTAGACCTCATTTCCCTAGTTTGCTTATGAGAATATGATGAGGGGCAGTGTCAAAAACCTTACTAAAATCATGATATATCATGTCTACTGCTTTCCCCTTATCCACTAGCCCAGTAACCCTGCCAAAGAAGGAAATTAGGTTGGGTTGGCATGACTTGTTCTTGACAAATCCATATTGACTATTACTTTTCACCTTAATTATTTCCTGAGTTTAACAAACTGATTCTTTAATCATTTGTTCCAGTATCTTTCCAGGTGTAGAAATTAGGCTGATTGGTCTACCATTCCCCAGGTCTTTCTTCCTCCCCTCTTTTTGATGATGGGAATTATGTTTACCTGTCTCCAGTCCTCTGGGACTACACCCATTATCCATGAATTCTCCAAGATATTTGCTAATGATTCAGAGGTTGCTTAAGTAAGTTCCTTAAGTACCCTATGGTGAATTTTGTTAGGCCCTGATGACTTTAATATCTTTAACTTATCTAAATATTCTTTAACCTACTCTTTCCCTATTTCAGCTGCATTTCTTCCCCTTTGTTGATAATATTTTGTTAAGCATCTGGGCACAATTAATCTTTTTAGTGAAGACTGAAGGAAACTAGGCATTAAATACCTCAGCTTTTTTATGTCATCCATTATTAGCTCCTCTTACCTGATAAGTAGTAGATCTACACTCTCTTTCATCTTTCTCGTACTCCTAATATTTTTAAACCCTTCTCTTCTTATTGCTATTTATGTCCCTTGCTAGCCTTGTTAGCCTTTCTGAATTTACTCCTGAATGTTTGTGCTATTCTTTTGTATTCATCATTAGCAATTTGTCCATGTTTCCAATTCTGGTAGGATTCCTTTTTGATTTTCAGATCATTGAGTCCTGATGGAACTTCTTACTATTATTCCTATCTTTCCTTCTCATCAGGATAGTTTGGGATTGTGCCTTTAATAAACTGTCTCCTCACCAGAACTCCTTTTTCCATTAGATTTTCTTCCCAGGGAACCTTACCTACAGACTTGCTGAAGTCTGCTTTTTTAAAATCCATTCTCCTTATTTTGCTGTTCTCACTCCTTCCTTTCCTTAGACTCATGAAATCTATCATTTCATGATCACTTTCAGCTAAAGTGCTTTGGTTCACAACCAATTCCATATTTGCAACCAATACCTCCGTTAGTCAGAATCAAGCCTAAAATGGCTGCATCCCAGGTTACTTCCTCCATCTTCTGAAACAAGAAGCTGTACCCTATGCATCCCAGTAACATATTAGAGATTTTGTGTTTTGCCATATTACTTTTCCAAGAGGTATCCGGTTTGTTAAAGTCACCCATTACTATCAGGTCTTGTGTTTTGGATATTTCTGTTATTTGGTCTAGAAATGCCTCATCCACTTTCTCTTCCTCATTTGGTGGTCTGTAGTTGACCCCTACCATGACATCACCTCTAATCTTTTCCTCCATGTATTTTCACCCTAAGATTTGCAGCTGGTCTGCCTCTCACCTCCTTCTGGACTTCAGAACAAGTGTATATATCCTTGAAGTATAATGAAATACCTCCTCCCTTTTCCCCCTATTAATCCTTCTTGGACAAGCTTTACCCTCCTATAACAATATTCCAGTCATCAGGTTTACCCCACCAAATCTCAGTGAAGACAGCTAAGTCATAATGTACTTTATGTATTAAGACATTCAGTTATTCCTATTTATTCCCCACACTTCTTGAATTTGTATAAAGGCATCTAAGGCCAGGTCTACACTTGCCTTCGGGATTAGGTGGCAGTTGACAGGAGATACACAAGTGATGTAAATCAGTTGCGTATCTTGCATCGACTTTGTGGTATCTCCTCTGCACGCCATCCACACTGTGCTGCGTACCACTTACCAGGGTGATTTTCCTACACAGACCGCTCAGTTGATCCAGAGCAATCGATCTGACAGCAGCAAATTCGCCACCAGTGTAGACCCAGCCTAATATATTGAGTAGATTCTCCCACTGTTTTCCCTCTTGTTGTTTCTATGACCCAATTGTAATTTTCCCTTTCCTCCCCAACATCTAGCCCTCTGTTAAGGTCACCTTTTTTTTTTATACCTACCTGTGGGCTTTTGTTACCTGCCAGGTTTGAACATAGTTCAAAGCTCTTATCATTAGGTTAGTGAGTCAGTAGAGTCAGTATCCCAAGATGATCTTCCCCTTTTTTAGTCACAAGGACCCCTCTCTTCCCCACACTTCTCCTTCCCAGGACAGCATCCCATGTTTGAGGAAGCCAAGTCCCTCTCATAGATACCAGCTGTGTAATCGTGCATTGACCTCCAGGATGCACGTGTCCCTTCTTACGTCTTTACCTTCAACCAGGGGATGGACAAGAACAGAACATGTGCCCTTGATTTCTTCAGTTTCACTCTTAGAGCGTACTTTCTACCGATATGCTCAGGGTCATACATAGTAGCATCATTAGTGCCCATGTAGATGAGCAGGATGCAGTAGCGGTCAGAGGGATGGATGAATCTTGGCAACCTTTCGGTAACATCTCACATGCGGGCTCCATGCAGGCATCACACTTCCTGCGATTCAGGTGAGGTTGGCTGATCGATGCCACCATCCCTCTCAAAGGGAGTGCCTGACCACCACCACACTGTGTCTTCTCCTTTTGAAGCAGCTCTGCAGATATTCCAGGGACTAGATGAGAATACTCCCTGACACCCGACTCATCTGACCGGCTCCCTTTCTGGTTGCTTAGGTCAAGTGCTGGGCAAAGAATTTGCTCCTTAGTCCTCAAACTACCCAGTGATTTCAATATGAATGTTTGCTGAGTAAGGAGTACAAGTATTTGGCCCTGTGGTAAGGTCAGGCCAGACGGCTATGAAAGAGTATACCTGGGCCAGTATGAGGGCCCGAAAGGCAGAGGGAAGAGCAGAGCAGGGCAATTAGTGGTACCTGGACCAAATGAAGGGCCAGGCTAGGGCTATTTAAACCCTGCTTTCCCTAAAGGAAGGGGAGGGAACACTTGCAGTAGGGGCTGCCAGAAAGTCTGGGACAGCTGCAGAAGAAGGTTCTCTCGCAGGCCAGGAGACAGAGCTCCGCTACAGACAGGGGAGGCAACGTAGTTGGGGGCGTCCTGACCATAGAAGGCAGAGGTGAAGCGTGAGACCCACTGGGGGAAGTTGGCAGCTTGACACAGCCCATATGATGAAATTCTTGAATCCCGCCTAAAGCTGAAATATTTGGCCTTTCCGCAGCTGCTCTGTGTGGAAAGGAAACAAAATCCATTCCAATGTGTTGGCTTTTCTGGAATATAGGCTCTTTGTGCCAACATTCAGCCCCCTACCCAACAGAGGGGAGCTCAAGAGGATCCATCCCCATATCTGAGTCCCCTTGACTATCTGCCAGATAACGAGCTGCAGTTTTCAGAGCTGATCTCTGCACTACACAGGATTACACAATTCCTGCACTACCCCCCACAGAATCCAGTTGCACATCAGTTCTGTGGCAAAATGAACCTTCAAAGGCATAATTTGCCCCAGGGCCTTCCCTGAAATTGATTTCAGTTTTGCCATTGACTTTGATATGAACAGAATCAGGCCCTGAGAGTAAGGGGTGCAGGATGAGGCCCAGTGTGCTGCTTTCATTGTTCTTAAAGTACTTCTAAGTAAGGGACAAATCTCACCTTTTATTTGCATGTGCTTCCTGTCAAGGAAGGCTAACTGAAATTGGCACAGGTAATACTAGGCTAAATCACATAATTTCATAAATCGCAGGATTTTATGGTAACATCACTTTCATGAAGCCAAATAATCTGTCAGTATTACTATACAAAACAGATTTTATTTTAAATTAATAAAAGCTGGTAAATGTAGTTAACATGGCACTATATAGCCAATTGAGCTAGAATATAAAGTGTTAGCATTGTACAGTACATACAATTGTGCTTTCTGTGGCACAGAACATCTTGTAGTGTCTAATGATCAATAAAATAACATTCCTAGGTTACAAGCTCCAATTCTTTTGGAAAGCAAAGCTTCTTAGGAAACTGAAGGAAAGCTTCAGTGTGTTTTAAAAAAAGGGGGGGAGAGGATCTATGTTTATGTGCCACTTTACGCCCTAATCAGCTTCATGTCACTGGACACCTATGCCCATTTGAAGCCCTAATGAAGTCAATAGGGCTTTCATAGAATGATAGGGTTAGAAGGGACCTCAAGGGTCATCTAGTCTAACTCCCTGTCAAGATGCAGGATTTGTTGTTTCTAACCATTCAAGACAGATGGCTATCCAGCCTCCTTTTGAAAACCTTCAGTGAAACTTCCGCAACCTCCTAAGGCAGTCTGTTCAGTTGTCCTGATGTTCTTACAGTTAGGACGTTTTTCCTGAGATTTAATCCAAATATGCTATGCTGTAGTTTGAACTCATTGCCTCTTGTCCTGTCCTCTGTAGCAAAAGAGAACAATATTTCTCCATCTTTTTTATGGCAGCCTTTCAAGTATCTGAAGACTGCAATCATATCTCTCCTTAATATCCTCTTTTCCAAACGAAACATACCCACTTCTTTCAGTCTTTGCTCACATGGCTTGCATTCCATCCCTTTGATCATCTTTGTCGCTTGCCTCAGGATCCTTTCAAGTTTCTTTACATCCTTTCTATACATTGGTGACTAAAATTGGACAGTACTCCAGCTGAGGCCTAAGCAGTGTCAAGTAGAGTGGTACTATCACGTCCTGTGACTTACATGCTATTCCTCGGTTAATGCAGCCTGAAACTGCGTTTGCTTTTTTTTCAACAGTGTCGCATTGCTGATTCATGTTGAAGTTATGATCCACCACAACACCCAGATCCTTCTAAGCCATGCTGCTGCCAAGCCAGTTTTCCCCCATTCTGTATATGTGCATTTGTTTTTTCTTTCCTAAATATAGCATCATACATTTGTCTTTGTTGAATTTCATTTTGTTGTCTATAGCCCATTTCTTCAGTTGATCAAGGTCCTTCTGAATTTTAGCTCTTATCCTCCAAAGTATTGGCAACCGTCCCCCCAGCATTGTGTCATCTGTAAACTTGAGCAGTATGCTCTCTATACCTACATCCAGGTAATTAATAAAAACGTTAAACAACATTGGACCCAGACCAGGTCCCTTTGGAATCCCTCTTGAGTCCTCCCTCTAATCCAACGTCATTCCATCAATACTTATTCTTCGTTGGTGGTTGTTTAACCAATTATGTATCCACTTAATGGTAGGTCTGCTGAGCCTGCATTTCTCCAGCTTACTTATCAGAATGTCATGTGCAACTTTGTCAAAAGTCTTGCTGGAGTCCAAGTATATTATGTTCACTGCATTACCCCTGTCCACCAAATCTGTTACCCTGTCAAAGAAGAAAATCTGTAGATGCAGGAGGCTACTTTCACAGCATTCAAATATGCAGATGCAGGAGTCTTTTCACAGTATCCATCAAAAGATAGGGTTTTTATTTGCTTAGACCCCAATCTATCAAAACATTTAAGAATGTTCTTAACTTTGAGAACAAGTAGTTCCACTGTATTCAATGGGACTAGTTACATATTTAAAGCGGAATATGGGATTAAGTGCTCTGTTGGACTGGAATCTAAAAGATTTCTAGGAACACAATGAGAATATGTTTTGTACTCTATAAATTTTATAGTAATAGTGTGTGGGAAAGCATGCTCTTTCCATTTTAAACAGCAATTTTCAGGATGAGAGGGAAGTGGTTTGGAGTTGAGACTGGGACAGGATCTTGGCTCAAGAGTAAGTATTGATTTAATTTTCAAAATGTGGAAAAAATCATTTAACTGGTCTTTGGTTTTGAAAGAGGCAGAGCAAGGTTGTGTTGGTTTCAAATTACTTTGAGTTTGTTACTTCCAAATAAACCTCCTAAACCTGAAACTTCTTGGTAACATTATGCAAAATTTTTTGAGACTTAGTACTTTTTGCCAAAAAGTACAGGTTCAAGTTGACCAAATTCATGTGGAATTCACCAAATTGGTCAAGCCTTCCATGCCCCAAAAATCTGTAAAAATCGATGTTTTGTTTCAAAGTTTTCAAAAAAATTTGATTTCTGTTATTCAGAATGATTTCGTGTTTCAAATTTTACTTCAAGTTTATTTTCTAAAAAAGATAGAAGAAACCACAAACAAAATAAAATAATATTTTGTTTCTGGTCAAACTAAACATTTCATTTGACCAAAAGTTTTTTTTCAAATTTTTCAGTTCATCAAGAAATTTGAAAAATTTTCATTTTGGGTTGATTTGAAACCTTTCCCATCCCCTTTCCCCCCGCCTCCCTCAATTGGTCACCAAACTGAAAACCTGATCATTCACAATGCTGTACTTGTCAGGCACATGGGTGGTAATGGTGGAATGATTGCTTGTGATGCTATTGCCTACTACCTCAAGATGCCAAATGGAATTTTGGATTGGGATGGATTTAAGTCTGTGGGTCAATCTGCAGTGTCAGGGGTCACCCATGCAGTTCAGCAAGACAGATCGAGGCCTAAAACTATTCTTCTCTTGCCCCATCATTTTGAAGCTCCAGCAAGAAGCAAAATTGCCTCCTCTAGATCCAGGTGAATCTCCCTAGGTAGTAATTTACACCTCCTTTGCCGAGTAGTAAACCTGGCTCCATGAATATATATGATTGGAGTTGACTGTTTTCCTCCTGTGTCTCTTAAATCTCTGAAGAACCTATTAACATGAATGGAAATAAGTGCAATATATGTAGTACACCATCATGAAAACCTAAGGAAATTAATTTAAAATAAAATCAGTAACAAATCTCTCTCCAGCATGAGCTCATCCACTAACATATGATTCACTGTTTTATTACATGCTGTGATGCTATTATAAAAAATATTTTTCCTTTATCTACAATATATCATGGAATCAACTAAGATACCATTGAGGTCAATGTGTTATGTTTGCCTTAGTTCTACATTTTCAGGGTCTTTTGGCATTTAGCCACACCATTAAAGTATTTCGGTATAAAGGGTTTGGGTTTTTTTAAATGACATTGTGAAAACCAGTATGACCATAGGTGATAAAGGGTAATGGAATATATTTGTAGTAAATCATTCTACCCAAACTACGTATCAGTTTTCATATATTAAGCCACACCATAATCATAAATTCAAACAGTAATAAAATGTCCTTAGTTTTAGAGATATCAGCTAAAAATTATCATTGTTCTCAGTGGCCATTTTTTATTAAATCATTCTCTCAATATTGCTATGCAATTTATGTAACATTTCAAAGAAGTGATTATTATAATCTGGCTTTTGTCAGGCACGTTTTCCTAAAAGATTAGGTAAGCTAAATACAATGAGTTGTACTAATGGATACAGTGCATTTCAGAAGCCTATGTCCTCACTTTGTTTAGTTTATGAAAGAAATTTATTTTACATACTACATGCAAAGCTATCTGAAAACAACATGGATAGTCAAGAAACAATGGTGTTTGCCCATGAGTAAATGTTGTGGAGAGTTCCATGTTCATTCTCCTAGATGTCCATTGGAATGCATTCTATGCATATGTATTGTCTTCAACTTTATTTCTCTTTTCCCATCCCTCAGGTATTTTGCTAGAGTTGAGGCTTAACTCTGACCTTAACAAGCAACTGCACTACTGCTAAACACCCTGATACTGCAATAACATGTGAACGTGAGTAACTTTTTGCACTTGGAGACTGATCCTAGCCTCCCTGAAGCTAATGAGGAGACTCCCGTTGACCTCAGTAGGTTTTGGAGCAGGCTTTTACAGAGAACTATTTGCATACAGTTAGATAAGGTCCTAAGTGTGACTTCAATGGCAATTGGATCAGACTCTGAAAAAAGGAGCTTTTTCAGATAGATGGTGGAGCCACCGTTTTTCATTCAGGCAAACCATATGTAATGGTCCTTTGCTCTGAAAATGTATATTATATACATTACGATGTTGCTTTTCTAAATGGTCATCAGAAACTTTGGGGAAAATGGTGTTTTAGATAGATGATAAACACTTGCACTGCCAGAGAATACAGTCAACCTTCAGTAATTGGGGGGTAGGCAAACAGGTCTATAATCAGTGATCAAAATAGAACAATGAATCTCATTAAAACCATGAGGGGCTTAACTGGGCCTTTAAGGCACTGGCCTGGTTTGGGAGAGATGAGCACTACAGGTAGTGCTTTTTAGATAGCACTATAACTACCATTGAGCTTCAGGGAGACACAGGGGCTCCTGCAGCTCTTTGATATTCAAGGGAAGCTCAGCCACAATTATACTTAACGAAGTATGGTATGTCCGTGTTCCCTACAGTGGTAAGGGTCGGATTTATGGCTGTTTCCTCCCTGCTCCTTTTCTGTTAGCAAGCCAGGAGCCGTACTCAATTTCAGAGAAATGCGAGGAGTGCAGCAATGTTGCTAACTCTATGTGGGCATAAGTAAAGGGAGCTTTGCCACCCTTCCGTTCCTTGCATTCCAGCCACAATCTGGCCCCATGCTTTTAATGAAATCCAGTATCAGACAATAATACAGGTCACTTTTCATATCAGAGAACTAGTAATAAGAGCAATATAGTGAGTTTCTATAGGAATACAGGAATTCCCATACTGTATGACCCTAGGTCCATCTTGTGCAGTATCTTGTCTCCGGCAGTGGCCAATACCAGACACAAGAACACTGCAGTAGCCAGATGTGTGATAATCTGTCCACCACCTAAGGCTTTATCCTGATCTCTAATAATTAGAGACTGGCTTAAATCCTGAAGCATCACAAATTTGTATTATAATTCATTAAGATAACTCTGGGTATTTGTGATATCCATATAAATCTCCATTCCCTTTTTGAATCTTGCTAAATTTTTGGCCTGAACAACTTCTTGTGTCAACATGTTCCAATTATACATTGTGCGGAAATATTTCCTTTTATAATTTTTTAATTTCTACCTTTTTATTTAATTGAATGTTGACTTGTTCTTGTGTTGAGATAGGGAGAACAGAAATTCCTGATTTACATTTTCTTTATTTTATACTCTTATGTCTGCTCTTATTCATCTCCTTTCTAAAATAAACAGTTGCAAACTTTTCAGTTAGAGTTGTTCTAGGCTCTGAACCATTCTCATCTATCTTCTTAGATCCCCACTAGTTCAGCAAAATCCCTTAAGAGATGGAATGACCAATACTGCACACAGTATTCCAGATGAGGCTGTGCCATTGATTTATATAAAGCCATTATAATATTTTCTATATTAAATAGCGCCTTCCATCTGAGGATCACAAATCACTTTAGAAATGTTAGTAAACTTAGTTTTTCAGCACCCTCATGAGGTAGACAATGATCTCATAGTACATTTTGAATGATAATACAATTACCTATCAGTGTGGATAAGATGCCCAGATATGTAATAGACCATATATCACAGGACAGATTTTTTTCTAACGATAGACAGGTTTTTGACTCTTTATTCCCATTCTCTTTCTGAAACTTAGTTGGTTCTCAGTGTCCTGGGATTCAGTATTCTCCCTTACATGGATTTTTGCGTGGAGTAGGCAAAAACCTGTGAGAAGTTTCTTTATGAATGATCCCATCTTGGCCCACCTGGCACTAATTAATTGCCAAGATGGCTGGTTCACAACTAATTGGCTGGACGTTATAAAAGGCTTCCTGAGCTCAGATGGAGAAAGGTAGTCCTGGAGAGAGAAGGCTGCTCCTAGGGAAAAGCACCGCAAATAGGTGCAGAAAACCCAGCCTGTGAGGAGCTATGTGCAGCCAGGCAGTCTGAAGGTACTCTGCATCAGCCACAGACTGGTAGGAAGTGACACAAGGGCTAAAATCCCTTGAAGAAAGCAATAGAAGGAGTTGCTTTGTGAAAGGGTCCTGGAGGCAGATAAAAGTAGGATGAGGCCCAGGGAAACAGAAGCAAATCTGAAGAAGCAGATCTGAGCTGCTTAATACTGGGTCCCTGAGTCAAAGGCTGGACTAGAGGAAAGGCCTAGGTTCCCCCTATTGACGTTCAAGGAAGGAGATGTAAAAGTCCCCTCATGCCACGGGAGAAAAGGGTGGGGTTGAAGACCTGAGATGAAGTCGTCACAATTCTGTTTTGTTTGACTCTTTGTTTCCCTGGAAAGGTTGGGAGTATAAGTGACCTGGCCAGAGGACTGAGTTTGAGATGAGGCAAGCCTCGCCAGGCTCAGGTCAACAGTGGGTGCTACAATGGAAGAAGGTGCTACACTATGCCTTGCTATGATGGAGTAGACTGACTGGGAAGTGACCGCTTTCTGTAGTGATAAAGAAGTTTTGTATATTCTTGAGTAGGTTTAGAATTACAGGTGACATTACTGAAATATCTAACAGGGCCATCTTCATACAAACCTTTTGCCTCCACACTCTACACATGCTCTAATAAACCTTTGCATAGCTTTTTGAGCACTATGGTGCTGCAGTTCCGTCTGCTCATATCCTAAAGCACTGTCTATGTGAGAGAGAATTCTTGGAGTGCTATCATAGCCCTAGCCAATGAAGGTTGGCTGAACCTGGATTGATATTCACGGAAACAATTCCTTATGGATTTCAAGATGATCATTTGAATTGGCAATCAAAACAGAGGTATAGTGATTCTTAGCACGGAGTACAATGATCACTCATCTACTCAACGATATTTTTTAACCCATGAAGGCCCTTACTTAGTAAAGCATTTAAGTACATACATAACTTATATTTGTGCTGAAGTCACATTGTTTGAATCAGGATGGGATAACTAAGAGGCTTAAAGTTACGCTTATACTTAAATACTTTAAACTGGGTCTGAAATGCAGAAACTTGGTCTGCACTTCACTTTTAGAAACTGATTACAGCCCCTTTGGCAATACTTCTTCACTCACACAAGCAGTCCCATTAAACCCTATGTAATAGGGCTGCGGAATTAATATATTCCTAAAATCAGAAGGGACCATTAAATTCTGTAGTCTGACCTCATGTCTAAATATATGCCATAGAATTTCATCCAGTTGCTCCTGTATTAAGCACCATAACTTATTTGAATAAAGGTATCTTCCAGAAAGATATCCAGTCCATAGACATTGAGGCGCTAAATACTCACCCCAAATGTTTCTCCTGCAAGGCAAAGTGTGTAAATAAAGAAAATAGTGTAATTTGCACACACAAATATATAAAATATAAAATAATGATTACCATTGAATTGTATCCCATCTGAAGTAGTGAAATACGCCAACAGCTAATCTGTGCTCCATTAAGCAATATTGTTTATTTCTCCCCATTTTATAGCATGTTGTCTTCTTCTGGCTTCATACATGAATTTGCAGTGGTCATTTTTCAATCATGTCTTATTCCAGTCTCCCATGTCCTCATCGTTTCAGGACCTTTCCACCAAACTTCTATCCTCATCCCACAGCAGTTAAATCTCCACTGCTTTACAAGCTGCTGTCAGGAATTTAGTACCTTAAGACTGACTTCAACACCTTTCTTTCATGTTTTATGTCTTTCCCGGTTTTATAGTCATTACACAGCTGCAGTAAATGGCTACAAATCAGGGGAATTACTTAAAGCACTATAGGAAAAAAATGTCTGTCCATGCTGTTCTCTCAAAAAGAGTTAAGTGCTTATTAAAGTAATAAGTAATATTTTGACCTGCAGAACAACACATTTTCCTGTCTCCCTTGTTAACTCTTTAATATAAATAACTCTCTTCTATAAGCTTTTTTGATGAGAAAATGCTAATAAGCACCACCCAATTTCAGGCTTCAGTCATCCCAGGTGCTCCAGCATGGCTCCATATTATCAAGGGATCCTCACTGAGTTTGATTGCTAGCCCATTTTCCTACTACAATGAAAGGATTTAACCCCTAGATCGGGCTGTCGAGATTGTATCTTCTAGCATTATCTTGAAGTTTGATGTCTGGCACCTGCAGTTTGGGCCTCTGTGCATTAACTTCTGTGGGCACTGGTTTAAGCTCGACATGTTATGGTATACACCATTTTGTAATCAAAGTTAAGAATACAGTTAACTCAGTTTTCTGTGCCTGCTTGATCTTGGGTTTTCTATAATTGATGGTCAGAAGGGAGCCAATTATTTCTAGTTGTGGAGTTTTTTTTCTTTTGCTCTGGTTCTTGGGGGTTGTTTGTGTGATATTGCCACTTGTCAACTAGAAACTGGTCTGAGACTGGCAACTACAGTTCACAAAGGCCACCTAAGAGTTATCGGATGGTAGCAATTTCTAGCTGCTACTGATCTGGGCTGGATTTAAACCAGCTACGTACCCAACTTCCCAGTACATTATATCTTATCAATGTGGTGTATCATCTCTCCTTTCCCTTAGATGGGAAAAAAGTTATCTGCAACTTTTAAAAAAAAATTATAAACAAAGAAACAGTCTTTGTAAAACAAGGTTTCCCCTGTACTATGTATATGAATTCCCACTTTCCGAACTAATAGCACATCAGATAAAATTAATCATGAACACAGAATATTGTACCAAAAGAGAATTTACCATGGTGGATAAGGGTAGATATCTGATGGGAAACAGATCTCACTCAGAACCAGAGAGGAAAATTCTTCACATGTGCTTTCCCTGGAATATGAAGGTCTTCAGAAACGAGTCCATTTAACATTCTTTCCTCTAGCCTGGAGTCTTCATTTTTATATTTGTTTGCGAATAATTTGTTTTCAGATTTAAAAAGAAAACATAGCCAGCACTGATACAATGTGGGCTTGCTGGTCTGCTTCTAGCCTCATTGTATACCTTTAAAATTCAGTTGGGGCCCATGAAAAAAGATAACTTTAGTGCTCTACTTAATTTCAGCGAGACCACTTTCTGTAGAGGGCAGGAGATAAACTGAGACTTCTGTATCGGGAAATATAATACTGCTTCAGTTTGGCATAAAAGAGTGTCTGAGTGTCAAATGCACTTGAAATAACAAGCTGGATAGCCAACGATATCCTTCTTAATTCTCACTGTACCTCTAAGCCTTTTTCTGATTCAGAAAATGTCTTGATTTTTATATTTGTCCACAGGCAAAAATCAGAGCATTTCACTTCATTTTAATAGATATATTATCTGTCTCAAGCTTTCTTGCTAGGACGTTCAAGATGTGTACTGTTCAAGACGGAAAAGTATACTAGAAGGTAAAGCAAAGTAGGAAGAGAAAAGGGAGGAGAGGAAAAAAGACACCTACAGACATTGAAAAGGAATAGGTCAATATAGTCTCTTACTTTTGCTACATTTATTTTCCCTGAGCACCCTTATATTTTCAAAGTGGTGTCCAGGGTTTTAGCCTTACATATCCTATGGACTTTAACAAGGTCAGCACAGATACAGCCTCCCATATTGTTCTTTAAGATTTACTGGAGCACTAGGAATACTGATAATGTCTCTCTTTGAAGAAATATTACAAAGTCAGGCCTATCATTTCCTTCGCAGACAGGAGTTTGTTGTCCTTCCCTGTTAATTAAACTGTCAATAACCTACATTTCCTCAGTTGTGCTTAGGGCATGCTATTTCCCCCCACATACTTTATCTTTCCTTTTACTTACTATGCATCTGTGTGTGAACACAAACACATCTACTCAGCCGTACACGAAGAACAGAAAAAGCCATCATCACAGAATAGCAGCAAAAAAGGGATCAAGCAGTACAACATAAATGCAGAGGGAATAAATGCACTCATAGACTCATAGACTCATAGACTCATAGGTCAGAAGGGACC
>ML675605.1:5419923-5470455 GCA_007922155.1 Mesoclemmys tuberculata
GCAATTCTCCAGTCGTACGGCACAACCCCCGAGTTTACCGAGTTTACATAAATGTGTCAAAAAAGAAGAGGAGAGAAAGAGAGAGAGGTTCATGGAAGGATCTGCTTAAAAAGCATGTGTACTTCAGAGCGTGCACCTGGCATGGACCTGCGTCAAATGGAGTACAACAGCAATAGTAGCCCACTCCTGTTGACTGATAGCAAGCCAGGGCAAAAACAAAACAGCAAGAACAGAGTTAACAATGCTGCTATTGATATAGAGTCATACTAGTGTCAGGGTTACACGGCAGAAGTCAACATCCGTTGACTCCAGTCACTATTACTCCCTCCTGGGGGAGGCCTGAGCCTTCTATCCTCAACTTTTAGGGCTTGCCTACATGGTAGGTTCACGCTTACTACAGGGGTTTGATTTCTAAAGTGCGCTAACATGTTGCGCATTAATTGGTCCATGCAGACTCTGCTGGGGAGCAATAAAGGTTCCCTGGTGTGTTTTAACGCAGGCCTGTTTCAAACAGCACTACAATAAAGTGCGCCAGCAGTGTTTCCATGGACCAACCAATGCGCAACAGGTTGGCGCGCTTTAGAAATCATACCCTGTAGTGGGTATTAATCCACCATGGAAACAAGCCCTTCATTTGACTTTCTTATCCATGAGCTGCGAGGTTCTGGCACAGAGAGAGCCACGGCATATGTAAGGAGAACCTGACATCACGGCATGAAGTGCAGCAGCTAGAAGGATCACTCGCCTTCCAAGAATTAAATGGGTAAGTCTGAGGAGGGGAATGAGCAGCATCTGAGGACCATTGGCTTTTTGGCATTAAAACTGAGGTGAACATATATTATAAGAAAGTAGTCTTTGCCTGTTTGAAGGCTACTCTAAATGACGCTGACTAAGGCAGCTCTGCCAGCGCATTCTAGTACCGTTTTTCTCACATGTGAGTCATGACCAGCCAGCCCAGGAGGAATGGATGACATACCCACTCCCCCAGGGTTATGCCATCCATTCATTCCCCCATGTCAGGAGAATCTACAACTTGCCCTTTCAGGGCAGCTGTCTCTTCCCTTTCCCCTGCAGGACTAGTACAAAGGAGATGGAGGCAAGAATGAGGATCTGTCCCAGAACATCATAACTGCTTCATGACATTAGGGGTGTATTTTGCTAGCACGAATTGACTAGTGTGTGTTCACAGCACACCGATGTGCAAGTTCTAACGTTCTGTGATGCACCATGACTTCAAATGCACATTCACTGAAGCCGGGATAGGAAAAGGAATATTTAACAAAACAGGGTGCTGTATCAGTGCTTCACTTCATATTTCAAGTACGTCCTTCCACATCTAGTCATTAAACATATGGGGAGGTGATATGTGGTCACCTGTAACAAGGTACTGCTAAGACACCAGGACAGCCAGCTGTCCATCTTATGTAGAAAGATAGAGATGTGTAGGGTCTGACTGGTCACCTTGATTTTCCCCTTGTGTAGACAGACTGGAATGGCAGCCTTTTACACAAGTTTTGATAACATCACAAGGTAATTATGAATCAAGACTGTGGACCCTGATTCAGGATATCATCTCTGTTAATCACCCTACTTCAGCATATGCCTAAATCCTGTTGAGTCAATAGGACTTTAGCACGTTCTTAAAGGTAAGGATATATTCAAGTCCTCTCTTGAATGCGTTGGATTCAAGTATTTTTCTTGAATTGGGGCCACAGATATGCTATAGAACTGAGTGGAATCTGGAATCTGAAACGCATGGTATTAGTGTATTATGGAAGTATGAACAGGTTTGTTAATAACATGGCTAATTATTAGCTGTTTGTGCAAGTCCTTCTGTCAGTTAACTTGTTTACTGTACATATTTAAAATGCTGTGATGAAAGGGCTGATGGTTTTGATACTGATGGACCTGGGTTCAGTCCCTGCTGCTGCTGCTGGTGTCTGTATGTGTGCAGGCAATAATCTTCACAATGGCATCTAACTCCAATATCTAGATGAGCTCCAGGCATTTATTACAACACAACTTTATTGCTTGCTGTCCCTTATACTGAAAATTCACAAAGAATACTCCCCACCTGACCTGAACACATACTTTCCTCAGGCAGCAGGGTGCTATTTCTTACAAGTACTTTTTACCACTTAGCAGTTGATAACCTTCTTAAGAAGAAAAAAGATTAAATAAATGTGAAAACAAACAAAATCTCTCAAAAGCGCCCTGGCTGTTTTGCCTGTGGCTGAATTTAAAATTCCACTAGTGATGTTATCAGTTAATCTTAGAAGATTTAATTCTCCTGAGGGAACCTGAAATTACAACCTCCTTTCCAGATAGGTTAAAATAAAACTACAATGTGATATAAAAAGATAATCTAATTGCTACATCTAATTACAAAGAGGAGTGTGTCTCTTTAAAAAAGTTATCAGAGGTAATTCAGACTGAAATAACCTGGGAAATTAGAGTGTATCAGCCAACTAATAAAATGTTTAAAGAAAATGGAATTTGATTTTCCTGGTGCAAAGGTCTGGATCCTGAAATACAGCACTGTCAGAGCACTCTCTCTATATATATATCCAATATAAATATTGCCCTTTTATAGAGGTTTCTGGGCTGCAGGGAGCCAATATATGAAAAGAAGCCCAAGTGAATGGTGCGGGGGGTGGGGGGAAGAAAACAATGTCATGTATAGTTGTTCCATCTCTTGGGCTTAAGTCTTTCCCAACCACTGGGGTTGTGACGCTGCTGAAATTACTGCAGTCCTCAATCAGAAGCAACCCTTCTGGATGGGCCCTTCAAGGAGGAATGGGATGTGTTAAGACTGATTTCTAAATAACAAAGAAACTAAAATTCTTCACCAAAATTGGTTTTCATTTTTCATTCCCCTCCATCAGATTTATGGAAAATGTGAAACAGAAGGAGAATGCTGAACCAAACTACAATTTGGCAGTGGCAAAAGTATCCCTAGATACATTTCTATTCAAAGAAAGATAGACCTGGGCTTAGATCCACACAGAAACAGAAGAAGAAACAATCTCCTAGCACCTGTAAGAAAGAAAATAGTGCCAACAGCAGCAGGTTGTCCACAGACACAGGCACCACTAAGACAGCAAAAAATGGCTTTGCAGCCAGAATTGTGAAAGAAATTATACAGAACCTCACCACAGTGTTGGAACAAGAGTTTGAAGGCTTCAAATCTACTGTGTATTCTGTCCTAGAAGAGTTTACTCTTTAACTGAAAGACCTGACTTAAAATTGGGGAGTGCTACCCCAAGTGGTTTCAACAGTAGAAACTCAGTGAAAGCTTGAAAATAATGTGCTGACCCTAGAAAAGCAACTACAACAGCTTGAGGAACTAGCAGATGATCAGTGCCTAGCTCAATGGGGTCCTGTTTGCAGTTGGCCTCTAGGCATTTCCATAACATAAATAATAAATTACAGGTGTCACCAGAAAAGTGGTCAAATGATGAGATTGCCTGAAGCATCAGAATAGTCTAATCTAATTGTAGTTTTTTAATCCTGGCTTCCAACTTTATTTGGGCTTGCAGCAAAAGAGCAAAAGAAATGGAACCTCAAAATTGAAAATGTACTTAGCATACTCACGCATAAGCTCATAGACTGTGAGCAACCACAACACTAAATTGGTCCAATTCCACCACTAGACAGACAGTTTGAGAGTTGTTTTAGCTGCTGCAATTTAAAAAAAAAGATTAATCACATATAATAGAAAAATGTCTCTCAAGTTCCTATGAATGATCATCAGAGACTGTATGCACTGTATTGTGAAAGATTTTTAAAATTTTCTCTCATGGCCAACTGCCATTGCACCCAAGCTATTTGCTGAAGGTGTTGCATCATCAGCCAACTTTCAAATAAATGATCTACTGTGACTATTGAAGATTCATTGCACCCTGCTGTATATAAATATGGTAATTAAAAAATTAGTGCAGATCCTAAAAGAAGCAGTGTGATGAAAAACGCTCTGAAAATACAACTGATGGTCCATGTTGATTCATTCCACTAAGAAACATATTTTAACATTTTTAGCTCCTTCTATGTGGCATTATCAACTCATCAAATCTGAAACTCCCATCAAAACATTAATTTGGAAAATAAAACAGATTTTTAATTCATCCTTCTAAAGTTTCTATTGCCTTATTTGAACTCAGTTTTGAAAGAGAGAAAATAATATAGTGCCTGTACGTAATAAAGGAGAAGTAGATTGTAGTGCAGCAGTGAAGCAGACAGTGTCTCACTTGCTAAGTCAATACTAGCAGTAAATATTGGAGGAAAGACCAGAAAGGATTGTCATATGGATTGTTAGTGACACCAGCCCTATTAATAAGAGTACTAGCTACCATCCTTCTCCTCCCAGATGAGGTAACAAAGATGGAAACAGGGACGCTATTATCAGAAATACAAGGATATGGCTGGCAGAAATTTGGTGTTGTCTTTTCATTCTGTGTGTCTGTAAAGGCTAATTTACAATACAAATAGATGTGTGTGTTTGGGGCAGGGAATATTCTTTCTGTTGTCTAAAAGTCTCTCAGTTATTGGTGTTGACACACAATGAGAGTTTGCCATTTGTGATCCATTTTTTGTGGTTGAGCTCACCCCCCCCAGGAAGAATCCTGGACCAGAGAGTGCCAGCAAAGGGTGGGGTTTTCCTCACAGACTAACCAACTTTGTAGTGTTCCACAGGGAACTCAATTGTCTTTCCAGTATCCTTTCACAGAGAATTAGTAAATTCATTAATAAAAACCCCATGGAGATTGTCACCCCCATGCAAAAAGAATCTTAAGGGGGAAAAAAAAGAACCTTAAATGTCTTCAGGTAACAAGTAGAAGGGATACCTTACAGAAGAGAGTAATCTCCTTATTTAATACTGTCCATAAAAAAAGAAGGAGCTACAGTTAGGTAGGTCTCTTCTTTTTGCAGTAAGAATTTTTAAGAAATTCAGTGTTTCTTCATAACCCATACAGGCTTTGATTCTGAGATAAGGCTCAGCAGAGCTTAGCATAGCTCAATTCACAGATGGCCTACTCAACCTTTGCAGCCCTTCTGGATTGTGGTGCGGTCCCATGTGTGGGGTAGAGTAGGTGTAGGTGCTACTTTACATTCCCTGCAATAGCTCTCTATCAGTCATTGCCAGTGCTGAGAGTACCCGCTGCATGTTGTAGTATGATAATGCCTGTATCTCACCTGATATTTCTTCCTCTCCTGGCCACACTTCTCACGCCTGTATGCTGGGGCCTATGAGCAAGAGTGATGAAGAGATGTTTTGCTAGCCCTGTACCCAGTGATGATATCCCAAATTTCCAAGAACCGGTTCTATAAAGGCAGGTGATATGTAAGAACCTATTCTGAATATTAAAAACACATTTATGAAACTATGTAATAGATACATCTCTAACGCAGCTGTTAAACCTCAATAAAAATGTTGTCAGATACGTTATTTGCATAGCAGTTGTCTATACAACACATGCAATGAAGTAGAATATTAAATATTGCATTTCATGAATTGCATTTCAAAAATTGCATATAATACAGGCTGTATTACAGCTAGTTTACTCTCCACACTCATTTTATTACTTGCTTCTGCTTCACTGAAGCCAATGGGAGCTTCTCTCTTGTTTCCAATGAGTCCAGGATCAGGCTTCTAGTCTTTGACCTCTTCAGAGACGGCCAATAAGTACATAAGTTATGGCCCTGATTCTTCAGTGAGCACTGTACCCTTGCGGTCGTGCAGAGCGCCACTGAAATCACTTACCTCAATGGGGCCTTGTGCAGGTGCACACCACTTTCAGTGTGGTGCTTTTTGCAGGACCAGACACAGTGATGACAAAGTTTGTTATGCAGACATCTGCTCACTAAAGCTACCAGCTTATTTCATAGGCTCTCAAGGATCCCTCGGACACAAAAGCTTTCAGAGGCTGCTTCTGTCCTGTTCAAATTTTCCAAGTATCCCAGGACCTATGTTGGATTAATAGTCGCAGTATTTGTACAGGCTGCTCTTTCCTTACTGAATGGTCAAACTTCTTTTTAGTATTATTCTTGTTAAAAACAAAATTTTAAAAAACTAATTCAACGTCATGATATTTTAGCCAAAATACCGACCAACTAGTAGACCTCCAGACACTTCCATTTGTCTCCAATTGTCAGGGTTTTGCCTTAATCCTAGGTCCATCCTTCCTCTCCTTAGAGTGGCTGTTGCTCTAATATGCGTTACAAACAGGTAACTCTAGCAACAGGCTGTCAAAAACTTCTTTTACACACAATCTTTGAAACCAACATTAATTAAGTAGAACCTAAGTACTGCTGAAATAATCTCCCATATTCTGATTTAACTAAAAGCAGTACTTTTGCATCAGGCTCTAGCATTTAGGATACTGGGTTCACTATTTTATGACAAATCTTCCAGGAATAATTTGTGTCTTTTATTGGCCAAGCAATGCATTCCGTTAAATTCTGTTTCTTGATGCATTTGCTTGCATTATGAACCTCCACCAGTGCTGCTTTGACTAGGTTCAGGGATCGGCAACCTTTACTATCAAAAGAGCCGCATGCAGCTCCGGAGCTGCGACGGCTTACCGCGGCTGAAGAGCTGCGTGCGGCTCCGGAGCCACGGGTTGCCGACACCTGTTTTGAACATGCTTTTAATTTCACTTTAGTAAGAGCTGTATAAATTCAACTCTTTTTTGGGAGAATAATACATAAAATTTATTTTCGGCTAATTTAACAACCGGTTCGCTAAATTTTTTTAATTTTAAGAACCGGTTCGCACAAACTGGTGCGAACTGGTTGGATATCATCACTGCCTGTACCTCTCAGGGAAGTTCCCTACGTCAGGAGATTTCCAAGTGTCAGTTTGGCTAGGTGTACATCTCTGTACATCACTAGAGGCATCATACAGGGGTCACTTGTCACAAGTAGAGCCGAGCAACATTTTGTTTCGAAAAAGGTCCTTTCAAAACAAAATATTGAAATGGTTCATTTACAAAATGTTCAAACAAAATATTTTGACATTTAGACGTTTTTTTCCAGCCAAAACTATTTGCTGAATTTGACGTGATTTTGTGAATAGTTTTGGTGCCCAGAAAAAACACATTTTTTGGTTAATTTACTATTCTGTTAAAAAAAAAATCATCCATTTCTATATAAAACTCACAACTGGGCCCTCATCTCCTGTAAGTGTGTATGACCTTCCATTAACTCTACTGCATATGATGTGGGAAGAATATGCCAACATATTAAAGTTTCATAAATTACAAACCTACTTATAAATATTTGCCTTCACAGAAAAATTCTAGAACACACTGTGAGAGGTAATAGAAGACCTGAAAAATTATTGGGATTAAATAAGGCTGTGTATTTTAAGTATAAAGTAGTTCTCTGTTTGTAAGGGTCACAAATAAAACTGCTAATTTTATGTTTATTATGTTCATTAAATCATAGCATGATTATTTCTGGATGTTCTGACTTCTGAACAGCTTTTTCTCTTTGTCACTGAGAGTACATATTGATTGAAATTCATAACATCAGTGTGTGAGAGAGTATACACCAGTGCAGTCTCAGGATCCATCCACCATGTGTCCAAGCTCCCCATGAGATATGGAAAGGAAGCCCCAAGCCCCTCAGAGTGGGATGCAGCATTCTGACTTCACAGCTGTCACCATATGCTCCGATTGTCACAACAGCTTAGAATAGATTAGAGAGAGGAGCTTTTGACTGGCATATTAAGAAAATCAGTTGTTATTAGCATACTAAACTAGGTAGGCCTAAACCTGCTAGCTCCCCAGTGGTACCTCTAAGCATGGCTTTCCTTTGTTTGATTAATGAATGGTGTTAGCAATTAAAAGTAAAGCACATGATGGGCCTTGTGCATCTTTTACAAGCCAATTTTGTCTTTTGCTGGGAGCTAATGAAGAGTAAACAAGAAGCTGAGATAAACTGGGCTGATAAGCAACATAGCCCTGTATATCTCTCTGAGTTCATTTGCACAACTCCCAGAAATATATCTGTGGACAAACCACCGAGGCTAGATTTATTTGTTTGCACAACTTGATTAATAATTTTGCACTTTTGACTTAGTTTAATGTTTTCTTTACATTTGCCCAGGTATGTGAACCAGATAAGTAGTAAATGACAGCTTAAAAGGCATTAAGTAGACAAAAATACAAACACACCCTGCCATATCTTCCTCAGATTTTCATGTGAATGACATGTGTCACCCTGATCAAGGCAGAAGGATGAAATGATTTACTCTTTGTAAAACAGTATGCAGTCGAGTTTGTGTGAGGCGTTGTTTAAATAAATTAGTTTCAGTCAGCAGCATTGTGGAAAAATAGTTAAAGTGTTAGGCAGGTGGGTTCAGTCAGCCTTTGTGCATTTTCATTAAGTCTTCTGGAAGGGTCAGGAGATCAGATTCTGCCTATAGCAGTAGAAGAGAACTATAGCAGAGAACTCCCTCTTGTGGATTAGCAAGACCAGTTCTTGAGCCTCAAATTTGTGACACGGGGATCAGTCCCCTAAATAACATCAAATGGATGCCATTCACAGTGTGATGAAAAAGCCTATTGTGATTAAGGTTACATACTTATTACCTACAACACACATATGGCTGGAAGAGGGATTCTTTAGGATCCCTGTTCCATTATTGGAGTAGATAAGATTCACCCATGAAAAACAGATGTTCAAGAAAACAGAACATTGCTTTCAAAACCACTGTCTGTGGCTGTACATGATTTTATAACATGTATTAACAGGCTCCCTTGCACCACTTTGAGAATGTAGCCCAGTATTTTAAAGTTAACTTTTAGAGAACACTAGCTAGCATTTCTGCTACCCCACATGGAAAACAGATGAATCCCCCCTTGCTGAAGCCTTCACTCCTACTGTTTCTACCCATTACAAGAGTGCTAGTCCTGATGATGGTGGAGTTCGTGTCCAGTGATTGAAATCTCTGGAGACGTACAGTTAGGCGCAGTAGGCATGTGTCTAGCGGAGCTGGCATTCTAGGGACACCTAAACACTGACCAGGCCAGAAGCCAGAGCCCAGGTGTGAGCATATTCCTCTCACTCAGAACTGGCCGTGCCAGTCGCCCTAGCCCAGTGTCAGATTAATTCAGGGGCTTTAGGGGCTGCAGCCCAGGGCCTCAGGGTAAAGGGAGTCTCCACAAAAATAAGTCCCCATGTGATATGGGTCCAGGGCCCCGGCCAGGATTCGGGGCTGCTCCTGGCCCCAAGCAGCGTCATGTGGTGGCTGCTCCCCGCTCCCAGCCCCTTTCCCCCCCCGCCCCTCTCCTACGTGATGTGGACCCAGCGTGAATGAGTGTGCGTGCTATTCAAAATCATCTTGTGTGCCACATTTGGCACATATGCCATAGGTTGACGACCCCTTTTCTACATGTTTTAAGACTGAAATATAACCACAGAATGGCTTTATGTGAATTAAAAGGCAAGTTTAGTATAGCATTAAAAGCCTCGATGCCATAATTGTGATCATTTTGTTTTAAATTAGGAAAAAGACTTGTATACAGGGCCCCACAAAATCTAATAGCCCCGGACCCACAGGAGAGTTAATCCAGCACTGCCCCATCCCCTTTCCCTTCAATACCCCGTCCCTCCCGCCACGCAGAGCTGGTCCAGCAAGCCCCACTCTCCCCCGTCATCCCCCCCACGTGGAAAACATGAAGTTCAGCTGTAGGCAGAGGGTGCACTGAAGATGCTTTGCCTAGGGGTGCGTAAGGTGTAAATCCAGCCCTGCCTAACATTTGAATTGTAGGAGGAGGGCACAACTGTCTCATCTTTTAAACCATGATCCTCCTTGTTTATGTTAGCATTTTGCCCTATTGGAAATGTGAAGGAAAAGTTGCTGTGTCTGAATATAAAATAGAGGTAGGGGAGCTGCAAAACTTGGATGTGGATTTTGAGATGGACCTGCACTTTCCTAAAGTGTCTCTGTGTTTGGAGCTTGGGTTTGGTGAAGGCCCTACTCTGGTGGAAACATTTGCCACATTGAAAATCAAAGGAAAAGTAAGTTTCATGCAGCACCAGGATGTGCTACTATGACAATCAGGAGCCAACTTCATAGTTCCTGTTACAAAGTGAAATTATTCAAGGTTCTGAGGGCCAGCTCGAGGACCTTGCCAACACTCAAACCCCACACAGGGGTATGTGGGGCTCCCACTGGCAGAGCAGTCCCCCAGGTGCACCTGCACACCTATGGGCTGTGGGAAAGGTCTCTGTGCCAGGTGACAGGAGGTGCCACATTTCGGCAGTTACAGTGGCCCAGTACTCAGTGCAATTGGTGCAGGCAGTCTTCAAGCAGTATTCCATCCCAAAAGTTAGAATAACTGTTGGGCTGGCGGGGGTTGGATAGCAGGAGTTGTGCTGCAGTCTTGCAACCTGGCTCTGGCACAGAGGGACTACGAATGTTATTCCATCCCTTCAGGTGGAACAATAGGTATGGAGGCTAGGGAGCTGTGCCACAGCCCAATACCCTAACCTGGACACAGAGGGACTATGGATGCTGTTTCAGTCCATTGGCAGCTGGATTGGGTGCTGTGCAGCAGTCCCACACCTTTACCCTGTGCTGGGGGAGAGGTGTGGGTTTCCCATCCCACTGTCCATCTGCGTAGAACCCGAATACCCAGGCGTTACCCAGGTGGCGGATGCACAACACACTACTGAATCAGGCCTCGATTCAGCAAAGCACTTAAAATTAAGCATGTGCTTATGTCCGTCCCTGTTCATAGCAGGTAAGCACATGCCAAACCACTTTGATGAATTGGGACCTTGGAAGCTATTAGAATAATCTTGCAAATATGAGGTAGAAATGAAGTTTTAATTTTAAAATCTCTTTAAGAACAACAACAACAAAACCCTTATACCAAAAACCTAAGCAAGCATGTCGTTTTTGGCATCTACTGCTGATATATGCGTTCCCTGCTTTAGTTCCAGAGTAAGGTATGGAGAGAAAATTGCAGGTATCCATTATCTTAACCAGAGCTAGGAATCATTAACTTAGCTGAAAAATTAATTTTCATAATCAAAATAATGCCAATATATTCTGTAGGTAATTACAGTATTTACATTATGTGCATGTGTGGAACAAGCACCAAATTGTTCATTTACATGGTCTGCACGGTATTTGTTCTTTTGAAGTTACTTTATCAGCTGGAGGGATGTAATTGGAAAATGCACAAATACTACCTTCACTGTGACTATTAAATATTCATATGTTCCAATCTTCTCGTGATGTATTCAGGCTAAAAATTATACAACGTTCAAGACTTCAGTTGAACCCTTAACAGTTAAGGATAAAAGTTCAAAGCATTGCTTAGGGATTTGGCCAAGTAATTCCAATTAATATCACTGTACATCCCAGTGCACTGCTTTGAAATTTCAGCCCTGAAGGACTAACTTTCTTGGCCACCTTTTTTAATTCTTTTTTTTTTTTGGTCAACATCATCTCCCCTGTTAAGTAACCTAAGCTCATTGCTGCCACCATCTGGCATTAGTTCAAAACCCCACACAAAATAAAGAGATGTGAAATTACATAGTGGGAAGGAGGTAAGGTTGTCACGTTACAAAGGAGGAAATTTTGGGGAAAATCATCCCTAGCTAATAGTGAGGGAAATGTTCACAATCTAGATTATAATTAGGCTTGTTTGAATTCAATTTTTCTTTTTTATATTGTTGTATAATATTGATGTTCATTTTTAAGTAGTTTTTTATTTTCTTATTTTAAGTTTTCAAAGTTTTGCAAAATTAGGGTGGGGTCAGGAAATAGGGGGGTCAGGCAAAAATTATTTAATGCCAGCAGACGTTAAGATTCAAAAAGTTAAATCTTTAGAATTGTTAAACCATAAATGCTCAACATCACACATCAAAATAGACAAAATAAATATCCTCAAATCAAACTCTAACAAGTTCTCAAGCAGCATTTTTCATAATTTGGCGATTTGTAAATTTTGGCTATTATCGATGGATATACATTTGGTCAGGCTGTGCCGTACGGTGCAATTGGTATTTACTAAAAAAAATCAAATCCTTCCAAGCCTAACTACAATGTGCCAGTCTGATTGAAATCATAGAATCATAGAATATGAGAGTTGGAAGGGACCTCAGGAGGTCATCTAGCCCCACCCCCCCTTTTCTTTGTGTAGCTTTGCGTCCAATCCCCTTTGTAGGTTCTGTAACCTAGCCCAATGAGACAATGGTGTGACAGAAAGACTAACTTTTGCCCTCTTGTGACTTTTTACATGCAAGTGGATGATTTAGTTCAGAGTCCATCTACCTGTGGCAATTGTCCTGTTACTTAGATTATAAATTCTCTGGGCAGGGATTGATGCCTATGTTCTCTGTCTATACCACCACTAGCATAATGAGACCCTGATCTTTCATTGGGATTTCTAGGCTCTGCCATAACATTGTTATTGTGGAGTAACCAGATGGCACCCTTACACACAGTCTTACAAGTTCTTAGTGTGAGAACATCATTCAGTCGTTGAAGAAACAAATGTTGTTCATTTTTATGTACGTTTTTGGAAGGAGGACCTGTGGCAAGCAGCAAGGGAATCTATTTTCTGCCTTAATCTCACTAATTAAAGTCAGCTCTTGAGACAGAGTTGCTTCCTGGGAATGAGGCACTAGTGTTTGGTCTGTGATTGTGGCTGCCTCTGCTCAAGGACTGGTGTGGTAGAGTAAACTAAACAAGTTACACTAAGAAAATACCCAGACCTATGTCACTGATTTCTCCTCCAAAAGGAAGCCAACCTGCAAGGTCCTGACATCAGCAGAGGGATGTGTGCCAGACCAGTAAATAATTAATTCAATTATGAAAACTATAGTCTGGGCAGAGGGGACATGGTTCAAGTCAGCACCTTCTTGAAAGCTTTGATTCCCCCCTTTCTTAGCACATCTTTTAAATAGTCCACATTATGACTGTTCACACGCATATACCACTTTCAGATCCCTCTGACTTGTGATGCAAGAGCGCCAAATCCAAAACTGGAACCCAAATCTCCTCTGTGGCAGTGGGAAAAAGGTTACCCTCTTGCACCAAGCTGTCTACTCACAGATTCATAATCAAATTGTGTCCAAAATATGACACTTCACTACTTGATGTCTGACTCTGAATGTCCATTTTTATTATATAGTTACCCCAGGAGTACATGGTGCTTAACAGAGGAAGTTTAAACTAGGAGTTTACATTCTAGAGGCACAAGCTTGCAGAGACCTATGACGTCAGTGGGATTAGTGTGAGTCTGGATTATGTGTGTAAATGTATGGATAGGAACAGGTCCAAGCTTAGACAGGATGTAGCAGAGAGAGAGAGGACATCAGGCAAGAAAGAGAAAGGAAGGGAGTCTTTTAGTAAAGAAACTTATGTAGTTTCTTGTTTTAGCAAGTTACACTTCATATGACAGAGGTCCCTTTTCTTGCTTTCGGTGTTGTTGAGACTGCTATTCTGACAGAGAATTGTACAGTACATCAGGAGTAAGGGTGCCACAGCTGGGCCTTATATTTCATTAGCTAAATATGGGAATGTGGCCATTGCTGAAGAGATGCAAAACTTGGATTTAAAAAAAAATTAGTTGAAGCCCCATTTTAATGTAAAAGTAGAGAAAATTACACAGAAAAGCGGAATGACAGACAATTTGTTTTTAACAAGTATTTCTTTCATTTAAAGTGCTGTGTTATGGGTATGTATGTCAGCGGACAGAGTAATATATTTATCTTTATTTGCAAAAGGCACCATTTCTTTCATAAGCCCTTATTAATGGAGACATATCATGCACATTTTACACTATAATCTAATAGCAGGTGCAGCTCTTCTGGAAGAGAAAAAAGTCTTTACTTTTCCTTGAGACTAATTTAGTAAAACCCTAATGGTAAGCAAAAGCTTACCCACATGTATTACTGTGAAGATGTTTGGACAGCCAATAATCCGCTGGAAATGATCGATCCATCAGTAATTGCATATGCCCACTTATAGTAAATTGGGCATCTGTTGAAGGCATATTTGGATACAGAGCATAAACATACCTAATCCTTCACATTCATGCATCATTTGTCTCACATTGCAGCAGTGAAATCTAGCATACTACCAGTACCAGTTAGCCACGGTTATGAAATTAGAACTGCATAGACAGACGTTGAGCAAACGTTAAGGCATCACCGGTCATCATAAACTAGCAGCTAATGCAGTTGGTTGACTATCCCAGTTAATTCAGATAGTTTGGCAAAATGTATCTTTATGCTGAGTTTTACATCAAGGTTCTCCTGCTCATTGTTTGAAAATTAGGGATGTCTTTTCTAACAATCAAAATTATTAGAAATTGGGCTTATTACAACCATTCTTGTTTCTCTGATTGAGTTCTGCTTTACATCACAAGATAGCATCATCACTTATGTAAAAGACAGAAGGCATTTTGCCAGCTATTAAATTTGATCCTTTTCCCCCATCCTGAGTGTGTTTAGAGTTGTATATTGAGCATAAAAGGTAAATCTAAAGGTCTAATAGAGGGGAATTTAAGGAGATTCATATGCCCTCCATGCACAAAGGAGATCAAACAAAGACTTTCTGGAGCTCAGAAACATGTAATCATATGTGGTATTTCTCTTGTCAGCAACAAAGCTGCCTCTAATGCACAGCACACTTAGCAAATCAAGAATGCTTCAGGCCAAATTTGGGTAAAAGCTAAAGCTTTGCCTCCCACAGGCTTTATCTACAGCTGCTGAAGCAAACATTTCTACCACTCCCTGCTCACTGAATAGAAAGATTGTATTTCAGACCATTGTTTTGTGTAGACACTTATTAACCCTGTTGAATTTAGAGCAGGGGATTGCACTCAATATCTATTGATTAGCAGTCAGTGGTGCAGTAATCCTTAGGCCTGGATCAATGCAGGCTGTTGACTAGGCCTAGGTACACAGCAGTGCCCTTTTCAGCAGTCATTGATATGCATGCAAGGATGTGCGAGAGGCAGGAGGGAAGGTTAGTGTGAAGTCAAGTGTTTATACATTACAGGAAATTCCTGGTGAGGTGATGGCAGCTTTTCTCATAGCCTGACACAGACCAGAGCTTAAATCATGCAAGTTTACATCGTATAAAAACACTTCTTAAGACAATGCTGGAATCCAGTGTTCAGTGACTGCAAATAATAATAAGCTTTGCCCAGGTAGACATAGAATCAGCAAGTTCCACAGAGCTCATCTCATTTGATTACCAGCAGTATGATAAACCATTATGGAGCACGTATTTTCTTTCTTTGTTCACTCTTTCTGCTTGAAATTGAACATGATTTGGCATGATGGCTATTTATGCTAGGGAAGTGCCTTTCTCAAAACAAGGAGTCCATTACATTGTAAGCAAACTATTAAAAATATATCTGTATATTGAAAGAAGAATAACCTGCATTTTTGACATGCTCTTCATGTTGATCCACTGGTTCTTTTCAGCAATGCCTGAGAAAGTCAAAACGACAGACAAGATGGTGAAAAATGACAGATTTTGATTTTTTTTTTCTTCGAAGGAAACCTTGTGTGGGAACTGCTCCTAAAACAATCTCAGAAACCCTGCAAATATACAGACCTGTAGATAAATAATGTAATGTTGTGAGTGCAAGTTTGAGGGTGGGAATAGGGCTGGTGAATGGGTTGTAGTTAAAGGCCAAAGAAAAAGAATAGTGTCTTATGAATTATGCAATTGCAGCAGGTTCCCCATGATTGGGTCTGACTAACAGCAAGCCCTCTGCTGGAATAGCATCACTCTTTTATATGAAATTAGACCATTTCTACATTTCTGCCATAAAGAGACATTGTTTGAAACCTCACTACCCTGCCCCCACCTAGCACAACACACACCTTCTGAAAATGAGATTGTCTATAACCTCTTATATATAATATGAGAGAGAGAGAGAGAGAGAGAAAGGCTTCTGCCTATTCCCACCTTGGTCTTCAGTAATCAGGCTATTCAGCTTTACAAGATCAGGGTACATTGTATTAACCCTGCTCCTTCTGCTTGTTTGCTCACAAAGGGGATTTGGTCAGGATATTTCCCTCTGTCCTCCTTTCTTCTGGCCCCATGCTCACTTTCCATGACAAATGTACTTCTTTCCACTAAAAGGGTGCCTTGAAATCTGTGCTCTAGTTAAAATGAACAAAAAATGACAGGAATAAATGCCAAATAGATCACAGAGAAGCAGGCAATAGTGACGTTTTCTTAGAAACATTTCTGGAAAGATGTACTTGACAAACAACTAAAATTCTGGATAGGATTTCATCTCCCTTTATTACATCCCAGGCAGTATCTCACTAGAATTCAAAAACCATAAAAAGAATGATACCTCTTCAAAATATTGTCCAAAATAGCAATATATTGCATGACAATAAACCAATTAAATGAGTATAGATAAGGAAATTTAAGGAAATCCAAGAGACCAACAATATTAATAATCAGACTGAGGTATTCATATAAACTGTTTTAAGCAAACAGGTGGTTGCAAACAAGCCTTTTTACTCTAAATAGGATTATTTATAAAGAGTCTGTGTGTGCGTGTACAGAAACAAAAGGTTAAAAATTCATCACAAGCTGGGAGATGCAATTTATTATTTTTCCATATACTCATATTAAGTATCATCTTCCTTATATGCTCTTAATTTACAGTCTGTGCTGACCTGCCACTAATTTTTAAACTCAAAAAGGTGTTTAGGTGGATGGGCGGGTGAGTGCATAGCACCAAAAACAAACCAAAAAAAAAAAAGCTATGTTAATACAATACCTATTTATTCAAACTCAATACATGTTTAAAAGCCAGGCAGTCCTGCAGTTAATGAAGTGCAGGTTTAAAATCTCACCTCAGCACATACCTACTTGTATGACAATGGTATCTAGTCCATTGATTGATCCAGAGTTATCAAAGGTTTATGCTAACTTACATCAGCATGAACACTGGCAGAGGGTTCTAGTGACCATTCATCAGCCAAGGAATGCGATTGTGGCTTCAGAAACCTGTCATAAAATTAGCTATGAGGCAATATTATCTAGTGGATATAGCTCTGCTAAGTGACCCTTGGCAAGTCATTTCAAAACTCTGCATCTCTGTTCGTCCTCTCACCATTTGTCTGACTATTCTAATTTACTTTTTGGGGTGGGAGTTGTCTTACTATGTGTAAATTCAGTGCTTAGTAAAATGGCAGTTCAGTAACATTGCCTACCCATATGCTGGAGTGAATCCAGTCTAAAATGCAGGTGCCTGAGCTAGCAAAGAGAAATGGAAGTTACTTGTCCCTGTCTCATCTTCTGAAAGTGTTCAATTGTCTGTTAACAATGTAACAAAACAAATTATGTGGCATGGATTTTAGGCCTTCTTAAACTGATTTCAAAGTGTTTGCACAAATGGGACACACCAATTTAACTGAACTTGCACTGAAAGTAGTTAGTTAAATCCATGCCATTTCTTTGCATAGAGTAGGCTTAAGAATGCCAACAAGCAGGCAAATTAATTTCAATTATAGTGGAGATCTTTAGGAACTGTAATGAGGCTCCCAGGGCTGGCCATGTTATGACTTTCTGTCACCACAAATGTGCTCGATTGGGAATGGTGCCCTATAATGGAAGTGAAAAACTTTGCAACTCCTCTAGTCTACTGATAAGCCTGTCAGCAGGAGGAAGATGAGCCATACAACTTGTGGGTAGGATTGTCAACTGGACTTACTCAGCACGTTCATATTCTTTTCAATCAGATGTGTGTGCATTAGGGGAGAAGTTCAGCAATGCTCTGTATTTTATAACATATCCTATGAGTTTATTGATATCAAGAAGAAAACAGACTCCTGAGTTATGGATTAGGCAAAGGCCTCTATTTTCCAAAGAAAATTAGAAGGTTATTTACATAAACACAGTGCCTAATTCTCCACAAATTGGTTTTGCAGCAGTGCAATGCCATGAGCTTCAGTGGCCTCATTCCTGACTTAAACTAGTGTTAGTGAGAGGAAAATTGTGCCTTTGCTTTTCTTTTGGTTGTCTTCTCTGATTGGGCCACTCTACTGAAGATTCTGGGTTCTGTCCTGTGCAGTGCCGATATGCAACGCTGCAAGCAGATCTTGTTGAGTAAGTCAGCAAACAATTCATCCAATTAATTTAGGCTCTTTTTGTGTTTGTGCAGTATTTGAAAAAGATCTGGAAATCCTAAAAAAATTGTCCTGGACTGACCTACTACTTGTATTTCTCCATCATGACCAAAGCAGCTCAATGGACTACTAATTAAATACTAATCTAGACAAACTCTTTTGGACCCTTGACATTTTTACTTGTACAACTTTGCTAACTCTTACATAAATTCATTGCTGAGGACTAGTGACTGTTCATGATTGGTAATTACTCAACATGTAATTAAGCTGTGGAACTCATTGCCACAGGAAGTCATTGAGGCCAAGAATATAGAGAGATTAAAAAGGGAATGGACACTTATATGAATTTTCAAGAATATCCAGAGACATCACACTTTAACAAATATAAACATTTTGAAAAGGATATTAAATCTCATCCTGTGGGATTTAAGCCAATCTTTAGCTATTAGGGATCAAGATGAGATTTATGTTGCTTTCTGCAGGGTTCTGATGCCTTCCTCTGAAGCATCTATTTCTGGCTACTGTCGGAAAGTATATGAGACTAGGTAGACTGCTGGCTCCAGTATGGCAATTCTTACGTTCCTAATGTGCAAAACTGCCAGTAATAAACTAGCATTTACCCACAGTTAGCTCATTTTCCTATAATTAGAAATGAACTATTTATTTTAATAGTGATATATTGGACAGCTAACAGTACTCCACTTATTTATTGTTAATGCATACCACAACATTTTACCACCGTAGGGGAAGAGATGACATTTGTTGGGTACGGGGATACAAAAAAGTGCAGCACTTTAATCGCGCTTAATTTTCTCATCTCCTTCATCATTCATTGAAACCACAGACTGCAGAGGCAGTCATCCTATTTGATTCACTACTCTAACACATGCTGAACAGTTCTTTGTACTTTTCACTACAAAATGAATTATTTCCTGTGTATTTTCTCAGATTGTCCCATCTGAGTGCATCTGTTCTGTGCAGCACAGGAAATAACTTTTGAAGAGCATTTCTTTAGCGATCTGACCGCAAAGGGACAGATCTCAGAAAATGACTCCGAGGGAATGTTTATTGCCTGGTAGTGGTCTTTTACCGACCGCAACCATAGCCTTTAAACGACCATCCCAGACCTAGCAGCCCAGATCCAGACCAAAAGGTACACTTGATCTTAGCCATAAGGCTGAGAAGCGATACTATGCGAAATAACCCCTGAGAGTCCAACAGCAGTTAATGTCACAAAACTGCAATGGCAAAACTTTTTTCAATTAAAGGAGACAAAATAATTCTGAATCATTGTCATGCTAGACAGCAGCAAAGTTGTGCTCAGAATGTGCATTCAAATGTACAGATCAGAACAGAGCCAAATACGTGAAAAGCTCTTGGCTAGTGTACCTGGAAATATACTTTCTCTATGACAGAAGTAATCGGAGAAAAGTGAAGCTAGTTTAATTTGCTACCAGTATACTTGTTATATAATCCATATCAAATAAATGGGTCAACTGCTGAGCACGCATGACTTCAGGTACCCACTATGCATCAGACATGAGTGAGTGTGATTTATTTTTTCAAAACTATGCAGACTGGGTAAGAGGAGGGGGACAGTCTAGTCTGTTTATGGGGGTGGAGAGTTGGGAAGAGAGGTGCAAGTCACTCAGTGAAAGAGCAGAAGGTACATGCTGTTAGATGCCTTAGCTTTTTCATTTCCATGGGTTTGTGTTAGGCACGTTAGGTGTGCAACCTTGACTCACATGCTACATTTTGTTGGTGTGGGTGTCCGTCTGTCCGTTCCTCCTTCTTAAGTGAGCACTTTCTTGGGTGACTGGATTCCTCGGGGCATTATTAACAAGCTACAGGCTTTTACCTGTAGGCCACCAGTTTGAATCCAGCGCGGCTAGTGAAATCTGTTCCCATCCACTAGAGGTTTGATGTATCAAGTGAGTCTGGTGGGTCTTGATTCCAGTTCCCATATCATAAGCTGACTACCATGGTTTGCACTAATTGGCAGAGATAGCTGACAGATCTAAAACTGCAAGAGCCATGGATCATGAGTCAATTCTCCCCTATCCCCCCAAATCATAAGATTAGCTTAAAAGCTATGTTTTTTGTTTTTTAGAAAATAATAAATTTGGGGTTAATTTTATTTACCTTTTGGATTTTGAGCATACCACCAGTTTAGGGCTGAAACAGGGTTGCAGAGCAGTGTGTATAGGACACATGCCTTTCTGCTTTCCTGCCAGTAAAGAGTGGTTTCCTTCATTCACAATGTGAAATCTTGGTCCAATTCAAGGCAATGATGAGTTTTGCCATTGATTTCACTGGGGCCAGGATTTCTGATAAATCTAATGCTTTTCACCAGCCATTTTAAAAGCTGGAGTTCTTGATGGAATACGAAATATCTGCAAATATGCAAATTAATTAATTATATAATTTGCATTAAATGTCACACCTGGCGATATACAAAATTTAGCATCAATAATTAAATGGCATTTACCCATTCTCAGGCCATAGCAGGGCTGAACTTCCCTTCTTTGAATTCTTTGCATCAGTATTTACGGCTGAGGATGTGAGGAAAATTCCCAAACTGGAGCCATTCTTTTTAGGTGACAAACCTAAGGGACTGTCTTGTATTGAGGTGCCCTTGGAGGAGGTTTTGGGAAAAATTGATAAATTAAACAATAAATCACCAGAACCAGATGGGATCCATTCAAGAGTTCTGAAGCTTAGATGTGAAATTGCAAAAGGCTCGTAAGCAAAGTAAGCAGTCATGGGTTAAGAGGACTGGTAAAAAGATAGGAAACAAAGGGTAGGACTAAATGGTTAGTTTTCAGAATGGAGAGAGGAAAATAGTGTTGTCCCCCAGGGCTCTGTACTGGGACCAGTACTGTTCAACATATTCATAAATGATCTGGAAAAAAGGATAAACAGTGAAGTGGCAAAATTTGCAGTTGATACAAAATTACTCGATAGTTAAGTCCAAAGCAGATTGTGTAGAGCTACAAAGGGATTTCACAATACTGGGTGACTGGGCAACAAAATGGCAGATGAAATTCACTGTTGATAAATGCAAAGTAATGCACATTGGAAAACATAATCTGGGACTTTTCATCTTGGAAAAGAGACGACTAACTGGGGATTAAGAGGTCTATAAACCCATGACGGGTGTGGGGAAAGTAAATAAGGAAATGTTATTTACTCCTTCTCATAACACAAAAACTAGGAGTCACCAAACAAAATTAATAGGCAGCAGGTTTAAAAAGAACAAAAGGAAGAACTTCTTCACATAACGCACAGTCAATCTGTGGAACTGCTTGCCAGACGATGTTGTGATGGCCAAGACTATAATGGGGCTAAAAAAAGAACTGGATAAATTCATGGAGGATAGGTCCATCAATGGCTATTCGCTAGGATAGGCAGGGATTGCTATTTTCCAGAGGCTAGGGACAGCCAAGAGGATGGATCACTTGATAATTACCTGTTCTATTCATTGCCTCTGAAGAACCTGGCATTGACCAATGTCAAAAAACTGGATACTGGACTAGATGGACCATTGGTCTGACCCAATATGGCCATTCTTGTGTTCTTATGTTCTGATGATTCATATGAAAGAAGAAAACCTCACGTCTGATTTTAGAGCTCAGAATATACCCTCATGCCTAATGCAGGGGAGAACAATGTGTCTTACTTACTGATCTTCTGCAAGTACAGAGGCTGTACCAGTGGCCCTGGGAACAGCATGATTCATCTGTATGTTTCCCTTAAAGGGACCCATACCCGATAAGTGTTATAGCAAAATTCATGTTTGTCTATCCTTGAATGACATGCAAATCTCACCACCTCCAGTACTTTCCAACTCTTTTTCTCCACTGACCTTCCCACAGAATATGAACCAGAAGAGAGGTTATTGATGAGATTTGTTGCTAATAAGTCATCACACATAAGGAAATGTGTTTCTTACTTCTGAGGCAGGATGTCACGCAGGAAGAAAAACATGAAAACATATCCTAAATGCTCCAAATCTATTTAGAGAAACAGGGTGGGTGAGGTAATATCTTTTATTGGACCAACTTCTGTTGCTGAGAGAGACAAAGCTTTGGAGCTTACACAGAGCTCTTCCTGGGACCCACACGGCTACCACAACACTCCAAACCTATCTATTCGTTATCAAAAATGGTATAGAAATGAACTCATTGTTAAGGTAAGAATTTCATCTTTTGAACTCGTAACGTTATACTAGGGTTCTGTTACTTCACTAACAACACGGCATTGATGATACTTGTCAAGTACACCACAGCATACCTTTAATTTGAAGACATTATTAATTGAAAGCCATATACCGAATAACTTTAGTGCTTCTTCCAGATGTCTGGGGCAGTGTGTGGTCCATTTAATTTCTCATCATAAATGACTCCACTCATGTACCGTCAAGAAGTATTTAGTTGTCTTGGACCTTAATCTTCCCTTTTATTTCAAAAGAAAATTTCTATTTTAGAGACACCCACATTTAATTATTAAGACTGCTTCTGTCTTGCAGCCTACTTAGCTGCTGCATGATTTACTTTGCTAGGTTTCCCAAATTTCACCAGCTTGCATCTTTCTAATCTAAGCATATTATTCTGATAAACACATTTTGTTAACAGGAATCACTTTTCCTCTTTTCTCAAACTTCTCAGCAGCTTTATTTCAATTCTTACATTAGTTCTTAGTTCCTAATTGCCTTTTAATGTGGTTTATCTCTCTCTCTAAGCTCCTCATTTTATTAGCAAATTGTTACCTTTCTGGTCAGTCAATAACTTTTTTGCTTTTAACACCTCTTTAAATCATGGTCAAGACGTTTGACCATGAACGACTGTCATTGCCCAGTTTGAAAGAGATACCTTATAAAAGTCATTTGTTTCACATTAAAAATATTTACAATATGATGGATTTTTATCATTTGTATTACCAGATTGCTTAAGGGCCCTACTCATGGATCAGGAAACCAATATTAAATTGTATGCTCACCCTGTCTACTAAAAGGTGCCATTATTATCCACACCTGTCCTATCCTCCAGGGGTCACATGTGAGTTTCTTGATACACAGATGATATACAGAGAGATGGACTCAGTGATACATCATGACTTCCACGATAAATTTCAGTTCAAATAACAGCTAGTTTTGAGTTTCAGCTCTAACTGTTTGTAGAAGAAAATGTGCAAACTAAATACGACACTGAGCAATAACCACCACAAAAGTTGGTTTTGGTCTTTTCATTTTGTTTTTGTTTTTTTTAAAGAGCTGTCTTTTGCAAAATTTTATTTTGGAACGCAAAGTCCATCACTTTAATTATACATCCCCTATCAGGGGAGTATAAAAGTGTATATTAAATTAATTAAATGGATTGCCTCTGTTACACGATAGTTATTAGCAGGAAGAACTCCCAGTTTTCATATTATGTACATCACTAACTTTAATTGCATTAGGCTCAGCTAGGAGAGCTATTTTAGGAGGTATTTCATCCACACAACAATTGCTGTTGGCTCTCTGCCTTTTGCAGCTCCTTTTCTGAGGGTTCACTCATAAATGCTGACTTGTTATTTCTGTCAGTCATGCTTTAGCAAATACTACCTCATTAAAACTCCCCTAAAGTGGTTTCAGTTTTGAAAACTGTATATTAATGTCTCCATGAGGCAACGGGGGCTGGAGGGCTGGTTTGTGCATTCCAGTTAAGAGATTAAGAGCATTATGGAGTATGAATTTGCAAACAGCCAGTCTTTGGGCCAAAATTAGTAAAAATGATGGACTATGGCACACTTGGGCTTTGTAGGGTAGGATATATAACTGCCTATGATACCAAGGTACAAAGCAAATTAGTTTTTCAATTATGGTTCACAAGCTTTTGTACAAAGGTATAAAATCAATTAGCTGTCAGCCATTGGTTAATAGTGACTCACTGACCCGCCTGGCTCCTGCTGGGAGATCTGAGCAGAGGTTTATGATGGGGAAGACACAGTGTATCTTCTCAGTTCATAATGTATTAGGTGCTGAAGTCACTTTATCAGAGCCTCCTGGAAAGAGAAGATAATCTTCCTGAAATGGGCAAGTATTGGAACTGTCATAATAGTAGGGATTAAATCCAAACCTCCTCTTAGTGAGGAGGTTATCCATGAATCTCAGGCACTGTGCTAGTATGAGATGTACTTGGCAGGGCAGGGAAGGCTCCTGAGAGGTCACTGGGCCAAGATCATTCCTGATGTAACTTTAGGGATGAAACTGGTCCATCATGTACATCCGCCAGCATGCTAGAAAGTGGAATTCAAATTACAGTACAATAGGGGATGTCTCTAAGAATTAAGAATATCTCTTAATGTCTCTAAGGTTAAGATTAGAATGTCTCTAAGGTTAAGAATATTTCCCTTAGGGACATAGTAGATAGATGAGGTAGAATCTCCACATGCCTAGAGGGGATAACATGAATAGCACAACAGAGAAGGCCCACAGTGTATGTTTGTAATTTTTGTTATCTTTCTACAAAGGAGCTGAGAATGTCCTGGAAACCTACAGGGGTTTAAAGTGCATAGAGGAAAAGTAGCATCACTGTCCTTAGCCCAAGTTCTTGTTACAGAACAGTGGTTGCATGAAACACCTCACCTTTTTAGCAGGTGGTGATCTCTGCTATGGCAAAAAATAGGTTCTTCAGACTTATTGAGGGTTATATTCATATCCAGAGTAACTATGTTGGCTTCACTGAAACAACACCAAGACTGAATTTAGCCCTTAGGTAACTGGATACACCCCTGTTTGGTAAGGAGTTGTGATCTGAATTTTATGTTTATTATGTTTATTGCTCACTTCTATCCAACTAGGCCCCATTTCCATAGTATCTAAACACCTCACAATCACCTGTGAAGTAGGGAAGCATTATGTAAACTATTTTACAGAGAAAGGAAGTGATTTGTCCAAAGTCACCGAGGTGGTCTGTAACAGTGCCAGAAATTGAACTTACATCTCCCAAGTCCTAGTTCTGTGTTAATCAAAACCATTCCTGTGAAGTGGGTGATTCTGGCCTCTCCATAGTCTGTGCACTGTGTTTGAGAACAGATTAGGAGAAGGACCTCCTCCCAGTCCCATACAGCAGCTGTTGTTAGTGCATCAGTGTTAGTTGCTTTGTTTTTAACGGGAATCTTTCCTTGAAAGAAACGAGTACTACTATACCTCCTCCACAACAAAACTGGAGTGTGCTTCATTTTAATTTAATGCCCATATTATATAAAACTTATCAGTACAAATAAGGATTGTTCTGTTGACTTCTATGCAACACCTTTCACTAAAATAAGGTAAACCATATTCCACAATAGAAATCACAGTGTCAAATTAGTTTAATTGTTATACGCTGGAGCCATTATATTTTGGAATGAATTTATCTCATGATTTTTATAATTAAATCTTTATTAGTTTTAATAAAGGGAGAAAACAATACATAACAAAAACACAAAGACAATTTCAGCTGGATGACAAGCGGTTACAAAACATGCAGAAAAGAAAAAACATCATTAGTTAAAACCCAAAACATACACACACACACATTTATTTATTTATATATATATAGCTAAGCAAGGCAGAGGGGATCTGAGAGCCTGGTGTGTTTGCTGCGCCTGTCAGCAGAGTGCTGGGAATATTCTGATCTGGAGATGGGCATCTGGGGAGATGGGGTTGGGGTTGCTGAACAGGAATAGATGTTGGAAGGAACAAACGAGGGACTCAGGATGCAGGCAAATAGGTGCAGAGGTGAGGTAAGGGTTTGGAGGAAACAGATGGAGTGTTGAGTTGCTGACCCAGGGGGGCAGGAAACACGAATGTTAATTCCATTCACTGACAGACATTTGACATTAATTTAGTATGCATAATAAGCATTTGCAGAATATATACTCTACCCTGTAAAGTAAGTAATCTGTTCAGAATTTGCTACCTCAGAAAGTACTAATGGAATCAACGTTAATGGGATACAAGACAAATATCTGGATAACAATGGGTTCTCAGGATAAAACTGAATTAAATTCTTTATTAGGCTCCTTGACCACATATTGCCAAATTGGGGTCACTAAGGATTTTTTCCCCTCACCCCATGTTAACAGACAACAGGGAGTGTTTTCACTTTTTTCCTAGGAATCTAGAGATCATCTTTTAGGATTAAGGAGGTGTTTCTGTGTTGCCTGTCCTCTTGGCTGAGGTACCAGGGATTGAACTGGGGATCTCCAGAGCTAAAAGTATGAGCTACTAGAGCTTGAGCAAAGCAGCCACCTCTACACAGATGGGGGCAGTCACAAGCTGAATCCTCTCTGCTCAGCATAGAGGGGCCATTTCACACACACTCACCAGTGGGTTACCTATCCATACTGTGATTGCGTTGGTGTGTCTTAGTCCTTCAGCTCGCTCGCTCTCTGGGTTTCTTGCTATGCTTTTCTCATTCTTACACCACTTCAATTCACTGTAGTTTAAAAAAGAGCTGTTGAACAATGCTTCCTTAGATTTTATGCATAGCCATTGCCAGAAACGACATAGTGCAAAAATGCAGGGATTTCCTTTTTTTCAAAGAAATGCAGAAAAACAGGCTGGTTCAATGTTAACCATCATAAGTGTTTGGGAGATGCACTTTTGGCAACACTGAATCAGTGCTGAATCACTTTTTTCAGATTCATTAACTTTGGCAGGCTATGGCTCTTTTAACCATCCACACTGCCTCCTGATGACAGTAATATCTGAACTGTTTATACTGTTAAACTAAGTGTACAGTAAAGCTGACCCTGGACATTAATATGTTATTACCATTCCAGTTGCATTATAAAACCACCTCACTGACAGCTATACTGGACCCAATCGTGCTTCCATTGGAGTCGATGCAGGCTTGGACACACAATATTCCCATAGCTCAGCTGGTGGCATTCTTGCCTGTGGCCAGAAGTCATAGGCTGAATCCCTGCTCATATCCAATGCTGCCACTGTAGTTCAACACAAAGGCAACTGCTGCACTGTAAATATTTTGCTTTGGAAAAACATGAAATCAATGTACTGTCGTGCCTAGCTCTGATAGGTCTCCAGGTATAGCTAAGGAGCCCATAGAACTTGCCTAAGTGGGTAAGGGATGATCCTGGCATTCTGGGTAGCATTCTCTGTCTTACACAGGTTATAATGTCTAAGGTTAATTGCTGAGCATGTAATTACTGCAACATTTGTCTACACATTCCACTCACTCACTCACTCATTGCTCTGTAATGTGCCTTCCATGCTGGAGGTATCCCAAAGCATCGGAGCAATGTATTTAGAACACAGCAAGACCAAGGGATGCACAACCAAATTCTATAAACAGGCTTACAGATAAACATTTTCGACATTGAATTCTTTCAAAGCCTTTTTCACTCATTTAGGGAGCTAGATGCCTACATTACTTTGCTTTACTTAAGGGCAAGAATAAAATATGTAGTAATATCTTGATGAATCGAGGCGAGATTAGTTTATTTGTACATACAAAATAGCCCCTGTCGCCTGTAGCAGTTTATTTTACTGCAGTCATCTCAGTAATGTTTGCATACAACAAAGTACCTGATAAGCTTACCAAGCTTTTATTTTATGTTTTATTTACTAATGCTTCAGGCAAACGTTTTTGACAAACCAGTGTTACACAGAGAAAAACACTTATCACATATCAGTCTAGGCTCATGGTTATGCTTGTACATTCAAAACCCAAGATACATCACAGCTAACGTATCATCACAAAGGGACAAATAGAAAGTCACAATTCCCCATCCTTTCTTTTGAGAAATAATTTCTATCTGGCAAATGAATTAGTCTATGTACATATTCACTCTCCGATTGGATTTCAGAGTGTTGCTGTCATCAGTTTTCATAATTTCTGCAAAAATGGTCTTTTCTTCATGTTGCCTGATATAAAATGAGACACGTTGATTATTACACCCATGTGCCTTCATTCCCTCCCTCTTACTCTCTCTCAAATACAAACACTGCTTTGGTTTGTGACTCCTCTGGACGTGACTGCACAGTTAAAGAGGCTTTACAAATCTGTTTCCCTAAGACAAGCTGATACATTTGGCTTCTCAATGCACCACAACAGTGGCATTGGCAAGAGATTGGGGCCCAACCGGCCTAAATTGGGAAATGTCCTTTCTGTAAAAAAGCATGCTCAGTGGTAATCATATTCTCATCTGATCAGAAAGGGGCCATCACAGTAGCATGGCCCAACTGTTAAAGAGCTTATTTTCTAAATCCCTTCATCCTTTCTAGAATGGAGATACACTGACAGCAAGTCACTTAACTCTGTCCAGCCGCAGCTGTGTGGGTTTTGCATAATTAATTATTTATACCGAGACAGACATGGTAATTACCTTCCAGATGAATATGATATTCTGATCAGGAATGCTTTGCATTTCAGCTGTCCCTCAAGCAAGGAACTGTCAAAGTTGGACTGTTTGACAGAGTGAGGCCTTCCCCAAAACAAACAAGCAAACAAAAAGCAAAAACAAAAAACCAACAAAAACACCCAGACATCTGTTTGGAAACAAAAAGAACAGATTCTCAAAGCAGCGCTTATACACATTCCCTTGTTTCAGTAGGCGAAGAACAACTAATTACTTCTTTGCAAATTCTGGTTCATGTAATCTGGTTTCAAGACACCATACAGAGAGGGTGGGCCTGACTCTCCTCTTACATACACCAGTGCAAACTGGGAGTTACTCTTCTGAGGTCACTGGACTTGTACTGATGTAAAGCAGCTGTGAGTGGGGAATCAAGCACTGTGAATTTAAAAAGAGATTTGTTCTAGCCACGGTACACTTTTTTTATTTTGATGAATTGAAATATGATATACTAATAATTAATAATACTGAACTCTTTACATACTCAAAGTTTCATTTGATCTCATTTATTTATGGTTACTGCTGTCTGAAAAAAATCAGGTTGATAGCCAACAAAGACAAGAAAGCTTTTTTATAATGCAGCCAAATTATATGTAAACACATTTTTTCCCTACTATTCTTTTTAACAAAAAATAATATTAAATGTTATGGGTGTGGCTAAACACTCAAAATGGCTGAATATGCAACCTTAAAGCTGTGCATATGCATTACAACTAGAGCTGGGTGACTACTGCATTTTATTATTATAATTTCTATCGCAGAGCTCCATGATCATGGCCCTGTTGTATCTTGTGTTGTATGACCACAAAGGAAGATGTGATCACCACCGTTAAGAACTTATAGCACAACTGAGGTACACCTGCAAAAACACATACCCACATTGTACCAGTAAAACCCTGCATTACCATGTACAAATGGCAAGCTATGGCTAGAAAAGCTTGGACTCACATTTTACAAGGGTTTGTACATCACGCTAGCTTTAGTTCATCTCTGTTAACTATTAGAGGCCAGACTGAGACCTATGGGCAGCAAGGGAGATGGGGTGTGGCGGGAGGAGATTATCCCATTTCTCCCTACTTTAGGGCTCTTACACCTTTCTTTGAAACATTTGCTGCTGGCCACTATCAGAGACAGGATAGTGGACTAGATGGATGTTGGGTCTGATCCCGTATGGCAATCTGTACAGTTCTGCGACTAGTCCATAGCCTATTGAAGTCAATGGAAAGATTCCCATTGACTTCAGTGAGCTATGGATCAAGCCCAAAGGCCTTCTCTATATTAGAAACGTTGATCTAGTTACACTGATGCAACATATCTAATATAGATGTAACCCCTCTGCCAGTCAGAGTCGGCAGCAACAAGGTCTGGGTTCAATATCTAGGGGTTCCTTTTCAACAGTACAACACAAAATCAGCTTTAGAGTCCAACCAGTAACCGGGGACAATTACACATCACCCTCTAGAGGCAATACTTCCCCTCTCACGAGCACAGAGACTGAGTACAGAAAAGAAACTTTTAGTAAAAGGGAAAATGTAACCAGCATTAACTTGGGAGAACGCTGCAAGCAGGATTCACAAGCATGAAAATCATGAATAAAACACGCACCACACAGTTTGTTGCCTCAGGTTCTTAAGTCCAGCAACCAGAAGTTCTTTTAATGAGCCCCTCCCCTCACAGCACCCAGTCACAGTTGTCCTTTATCAGAACAGACTCAGAGTTCAGAGGTGCAGCGGCAGAGCTCACCTCATACCCTGGTTGGTGGGAGACAAGGGGGGAAGGGGAGAGAAGGTCTTTTACTCACTCTGCTGTCCATTTCTACCGGTTGCCCTACCAGTAGCTCCCTGCTCTGCTGGCCGCCCATCACCAATGCACACCATCACCTTCTGCTGCTACCTACTTCTCTACTGTGACCGCTGCTGGTCAGTCACTTGAGGTTCCACCCACTTCATAGGGATTGTCTGCTCTCAGTGATTTTCAGTTCTTAGTGGGGGAACTTCATTGCTGAAGTAGGCTGGGCAGAAAATACTGGTCCACAAGAAGTGATTTCAACTCCAGTGATCACTTAACCAAAGATTCCTAACGGAGCCTTAATTAGCTCTATCTTTGCACAGTGGGGAAGGGCAAGTTAAACCATACCTAGAACTCTTAGGCAGAGCCACACCGCCCAGCAGGGACACCTGTCCCCATCCCTTCACTCTTTCACAGGGCTCTGGATTCCAGCCCCTTGCTTAGCAAGTTCAGTTCAGTTGTGGATGACCTCCTCAATCAGGGCTGAGCACAGTTCTGCTGCCCTTTACACACACAAAAAGGATAGCGACATTTCATTCCCCCTGTATTCAAGTGAAGTGAATTTGTAAAGAGATTTGTAACCCAGCATCAGTCAAAGTTGGTCACTTTGGCGCATGGCTCTGTCTGCTGGATACCTAAGCAGGGTAGGTGTGGTCATGTGAATACGGGCTTGTCTTAGAGCCTTGTCTCCTCCCCACTGCCAGCTCAGCAGGGGAGAACTCATTCAGACCCTGCTTACATCAACGAGTTTCTGAAAGCAGGCCGTTGGCTATTTGGGCTCCCATTCTCTGTCACTAGTCTTTTTTAGCTAACTCTGGTGATGCGTCTTAAGCTTAGAAGTCTCCTGATGAGAGCTAGTAGAGGGGAAGGTGGTTTGTAGCCAAGGTTCAGCTGCTCTGTCTTGATCTGCCGCTGTCAGATCAATTGCTCTGGATCGACTGAGCAGTCTGTGTAGACCAGCTCAGTCAATCCAGCAATCAACGCAGGAAAACCACCCCAGTAAGTGGTGTAGCGCTGCGTCGAAGGGAATGCTGTTCCCTTTGATGCAGCGCAGTGTGGACGGTGTGCAGAGGAGATGCAGCAAAGTCGACAGGAGATACGCAAGTGATTTACGTCACTTGCGTATCTCCCGTCGACTGCCGCCGAATCCCAAAGGTAAGTGTAGACTGGGCCTAACTTACTGTGTCCCAGGGTTCTGTGTGCTGCAGTGAGCTAAGCCACTCTAGAATCCTTTCCCAGTGATTTGTAGGAGAACTTGTCTGTCTTTCTGGATAGATGAGGGGAATTGCTGGAAGGCATTGGAGGACTGTCAGCACTTGAATAATTTAGCCTGCATCCTCACTGCAAAGTGAGCAAGTCACCAGCCCAAATGAAAACAGAACTGGGCTAAATGATGATGGGATCCAGTGATCTAGAGAAACTGTAATTTCCAGGTTATCATCAAGAACAGGGGAGATTTTACCTCTTTGCGTAAATTATACTCATCATGCTTCATGCACTAGTAATTTATTATAATTAAGTCCTCTGTTTACCTCTGAGTCAGGTACACCCCTTCCTCATACTGCATCAGCAGTAATCTGGGGGAATGTGGAGTATGGAAGTAAAGTCTTATGTCTACAGCTGAGTGCAAATATGCAGGTATTACAGACATTTCATGTACTCACAGTTCCCTATTTCCTGCCTGCGATTCAGATACACATAGACGAACTCATGGAGTATAATGTATTAATTAAAACCACAGTATCTGTGCAAATAGATTGTTTTCATTTAGGTTGTGACACCCCCTGTAGCTTTTTACATGAAGTACGATAACATAATGTGGCACCATCAAAGCTCAATCCTGCAGTCCTTCTCCCCATGACTCTTACTGACTTCAGTGGGCAGCTCCATGTGCAGAATAACTGATGACATAAAGAAAGGCAACCTGAGAGGTGGTTATGTTTTTCACTAAGTGCTTTTCCTGGCAAATAGAAGATGCAGCAGGCAGGGCTAACATTACAAACAATCAAAGCAAGTAGAAATTTGGGGCTTTGCATCCCATGCAACTTCTCCAACTCACTGACAAATCCTATATCCCTCTCTGGCCATGGGCACATAGGGGGAAGCAGTAAGTACCCACCAGAGCCAGTTGTTCTTGAAAATGGCCTGGCAGTAGGACAGGAGCATAAGGAGATTTATAGCCTGATTTCCTCCTTTCTAGAGGTTTAGGGCCTTCCCTGGGAGCAGATGCTAAATTACAAATTCAACCTTCTTCCCAACGGGTATTTATTACCTGTCCATGGTAATCTGTTCTCCTTTCAGTGTGTGTATTCTCCTTATTGGTTGTGTAAGGAGAAGAAACATAATGTAATAAAACCCTTCAGGGACAGTAGGGTCCAAATAATCATATTCACTAACTGTATGTAACCCTTCTGTCAGACGGAATTGGCAGCAACAAGGGCCGGGTTCAATGTCTAGATGTTCCTGTCAATGAGGTAACACCAAACCAGCTTGAGTTGCCACCCAGTCCCCTGGGAAATCACACACTAGCCCCTGGGTGCCCCCAAAGGCACTACTTCCCCTCTCGCAAGCACAGAGTCTGAGAAAGTAGAAAATGAACCCTTTAATAAAAGGAAGGAAAGAACACAGCACTGGTTTAGGAAAACAGTGCAAACAAAATTCATGAACATAAAACCATGAGCAGAACCCACCCCACCCCAGAGTATATAGGGTGTGTCCTTCGCCTCTCCCTTCTTGCCTTCTCTTGGCCTACTGGCCATCATAGCTGTACTCTTTGCCTCTCCATTGGTGGGCTCAGCTAGCCCCCTCTGCTGGATCCAGCTGCTGGCCAGGCTAGACTAGCCTTGCTGCCTGTTAGTCTCTCAAGGTTTCCCCAGTTCCTTTAGTGATTTCAGCTCTAGGAGTTCAGCTTCAGTGACTTCAGCTCTCGGTGGGGAAACCCTGCTGCTGACAGGAGCATTGTCCTTGATTTTAACAAAACAAAGGCTCCAAGAGGAATCCCATTAACTCTATATTCGACCAGTGGAAAGAGATAGTTAAACCATGCCTGAGGGCAGCTCTTAGTCAGATTCTGTGCAAACCAGACAGAAAGACTCTGTCCTTCCCTACAGCTTTCATAATGCTCTGGCATTGGAAAGCCTCCTTTGTTGAGTTCTGTTTGGCTGTGTGAATCTTTCATCACAAAGGCTCAGCACAGCTCAGCTGCCATTTGTTCATACAATAAGGGGGCAACATTTTTTTACCCCTGCAATTAATACTAAAGTGATCTGTAACTCAATCCCAGCCAAACTGACCATTTCCTATCATGCTGACCACTTAGTTGTACTCATGCAAATACAGTGCCCATGCAAATAGAGTGCCCCCCATCAGTTGACTGAGCAGGGGAGAGCAGGGATTATAATTATTCTGAGTAATACCTTCAGGGAGGATGGAGCTAGGCTGTTCTCAGTGGTGGCAGATGACAGAACAAGGAGCAATGGTCTCAAGTTGCAGTGGGGGAGGTCTAGGTTGCACATTACGAAAAAGTTTTTCACTAGGAGGGTGGTGAAGCACTGGAATGGGTTACCTAGGGAGGTGGTGGAATCTCCATCTTTAGAGATTTTTAAAATGAGGCTTGACAAAACCCTCGCCGGGATGATTTAGCTGAGGATAGTCTTGCTTTGAGCAGGGGGTTGGACTAGATGACCTCCTGAGGTCCCTTCCAACTCTAATGCTCTATGGTTCTATGACTCTATGATCAGAACTCTCTGATGTTTACATCTCAGGACTGTTAGCTTAAGTGCTTCAGCAGATCTCATCTGCCATAGTAATGCCTGGAGAGAACCATCTTTCATATAGCCAGAACCTCAGTAACAGAATCATAGACTTATAGGACTGGAAGGAACTTCAGTAGTTCATCTAATCCAGTCCCCTGCACTGAGGCAGGAATAAACATAGTCTAGATCACCCTGACAGGTGTTTATCTAACCTGTTCTTAAACACCTCCAATAACTGAGATTCCACAACCTCCCTAGGTAATTTGTTCCAATGCTTAACTACCCTGAAAGTTTAGAAGCTTTACTTAATGTCTAACCTAAATCTCCCTTGCTAGAATTTAAACCCAATACTTCTTGTCCTGTCGTCAGTAGATAAGGAGAACAATTTATTGCCTTCCCCTTTATAACCACCCTTTATGTACTTGAAGACTGTTATCATGTCCCCTCATGTCCCCCCCCAGTCTTTTCTGCTTCAGACTAAACAAACCCAATTTTTCCAATCTTTCCTCATGGGTTATGTTTTCTAGACCTTTAATCATTTTTGGTGCTCACCTCTAGTCTTTCTCCAGTTTGTCCATATCTTTCCCAAAGTGTGGTGCCCAGAACTATACACAGTACTCCGTTTGAAGCTTCATCAGTGCTGAGTAGAGTGGAAGAATTACTTCTCGTGTTTTGCTTATAATTCTCTTGCTAATACATCCCAAAATGATGTTAATTTTTTTTTGCAACAGTGTTATATTGTTGGCTCATATTTAGTTTGTGATCCAGAGATTCTTTTCTGCAGTTTTCCTCCTTAGGCGCTCATTTCCCATTTTGTATTTATGCAATGGATTGTTGCTTCCTATGTGTAGTACTGTGCATATGTCCTTAGTGAATTTCATCTTGTTTATCTGAGACCATTTCTCCAGTTTGTCAAGATCATTTTGAATTCTAATCCTGTTCTCCAAAGCACTTGCAAACCCTCTCAGCTTGATTTTGTCCGCAAACTCTCTATGCCATTATCCAAATCATATATGAACATACCGAATAGAACCAGACCTAAGACAGATCCCTGAAGGACCCCATTTGATACGCCCTTCCAGTTTGACTGTAAACCATTGATAACTACTCTCTGAGTATGGTTTTCCAACTGGTAAAGGGTGTGTTACCTTAGAAACTTGCTGTTCCATGGTCCTGCCCACTCCTGACTAGCACAGACCAGTCCTGTGGTACTCTTGTGGTTAGGTTTCTGTAGGATACAGGAAGTGGGAACATTATCTTGGAGCCACTGCTCCCCAGGCTTCTGGTCTGCCCCTCCCTCCACTTAATATGTTGGAAGTGAAGATTTCAGTTGTCAAGGATTCTACATAGTCTGAATTTCAAACCCGAGGGCTACAGTAATATTTAAAATACCATTAGGAATCATAATAAATGTTTAAAATAATCCTATGTTTTCAATCTCCGGTGACTCTAAATCTTTGTCAGTCTCTAAGGGTATTCCTTCACAACAAAAACTGCTCATGGACTAGCAATGTTGAATCCATCCAGGCAAGTAACAACAGCAGTGAAGGTAGGACAGCACAGTCCTCAGCAAAGGTAGTACAAACCTGGCATAGATTCTGGGTGCATACTTAGCTAACTAGCCTTCTCTCAGTTTCTCTGTGTTCATTGTAATCCACGCTAGGTGTATTCACGCTAGCTTGTGTAGGTTTTGCATGGCTTTTTATTGTAGATGTACCCTACATCTTTCTTGGGAGAGCTGCAACAGATGAGCATTTTAGGAAATACACTGTCAAAACCTTCCACAGATACTTTACATTAATGGGAAACATTTAGCTATCATTCTTTGTGGTGCTTTGAAAATTTATCTTTTGTTCCTGCTCTTTTCTTATAAAAGTCAACAGGAAAGAGAAAAAAGATCATATAAAATACCAGAAAACAGATTTAATTTCCTGTTTGTTTTTACCTCAAAATAATGGTTTAATATCCTGGTTGACAAAGTTGTGGTATTTCCAGAGAAAGGTCAGGATGCTTTTCCAGCACATGAGTTTACTTGTTTGATTAAATAGTATTTAGAGAATCTCTACAGTCACCCATCAGTTCAACCGCTTTCTGCTGCTGGCCTCCTTTTCCAGCCATGCTAAGTCAGCAACTCCAGAAGCAATATGTCTTCTGAATCACTCTAGAGATAATTGTACTACATGGAGGCAGAATTGATGATTCAATGCAGTGCATGAGACTAACTAGCAGGTCACATACTTTTCTCACTTACAGTAGCTCCGTTAACTACAATGGAGTCACTCTTGATTTACACCAGTGCATTGAGTGGAGGATCGTGCACAGTGTCCACCATCTAAGCAGAATGAAATAATCAGGTGTTTAAATATTATACATAAAATGTGAAGAACTGAAAGAGAAATGGGTGAGTGAAATAATTCTGTGAAAAATAAGCAATAGTCAGTCAGCAACAGGCTTGGACCAGCCTTATCTTTAAAAATTAGCTGTGCTATATTTGGCAAGTAATACTCAAAGTATCATATTTAAAGTTCCTCCTAGTAAAACACTTTTTAAAACCACAGAACGTGCATCCCTTAGCAGCAAATCCTTAGAGAGAGACAGCAGCAGTTCCACTGTGTCCAAGGCCTTACACAGCTATACGAGTGAGAAGATTTTTCCCAGAGTATAAAGATGATGAGGGGAAAACTTACAGTGAAATCTCAGCAGGATTGTTTCATATCAGTATGCATTATGTTTGCTCCATGTTGAGGCTGGACTGGTGCTAGCCTGTTGAATGTGTGGAAATTAAACATTATGCAGCCTTCATAAAGTTTCATGGGAAAAGCGGGCCCCAAACCTACAGACCGTGAAGCCTCCTATCTCTTATCAGCACTGGCAGCACATCTGGCTCAAAGTCCATTGGGGAATGAAGAAGCTGGGAGTGAGTTAAAAGTGAATCTGTCAGCATTAACTTACATGATAATTTTCCACATACAACACATGGCCTGCTCTGATAACAACCCATTCTAGAGTGGCTGCTCCCTAATTCCACCCCTCCTGCCAGGCTATTGCGCCTCCTCCCCTGCAAAAAGAAAACCAAAACATGCCTTGTTGTCTGCTTGCTTCACACACGGCTGCTGTGCCTACCAAGCAGGAAGAGAGTGCGATGTCCCCAGTACATCTCTATTTTCTCATGTAGGGGACCATATGAGCTATAGAAGTATTAAACCTGATCACGACAGAGATTTTCCATCTTCATCAATACTTGTTACTTCTAAAATGATATTTCCTGTTGTGGCCTCTGCCGTTTCTTCCCACTCAACAAGCAGATCAGATGTAATATCCTCTTTCCATAGTCTTCAGCCTCTGGACAAAGCAATATGATGGAATGACAGATGGAGCTGGTAGCACTGCTTGTTGTTATGCTTGCCTAACCCTTTCCATGATAAGACATGTTTTCAGATGCTTATAACTTTCCCAGACTTTTATCATTTAGGCTGAAATTTTCTATGCTGGGTGTCTGCCTCAGGCTGAATTTTTGGAAGGTTTCAGCTAAAGTGGTTTAGACATTTCTCAGATAAGGCTACAGAAAAATACATTGTTTTGCCCATGTTAATTTTTTTTTTACAACCTTTTATTTTAGAAGTTCTACTGCCCCTACACTTGGGATCAGGGACTTGAAATCGGACAAATACTTTTTTCAGGAGTAGCGGAGTGTATCACCGCAATGCCTCCTTTGTATTTGTGTATCAGGCATTGAGTTGTTATATGTTCCATGGTCTCTTCTGGGTGACCACAGTTGCACACTGGAAAGTCTTTAATTTTCCATTTGTGTAAATTAAGTAATGTTTGTCAAGCACTCAGATACTGTAGTGATGAGCACCGTGGAAAAGCACTTGAGGAAAATAATAATTTCTGTCTTCAGATAAGATTTTAAATAATGTATAGTAAACAACACATACTGAAAAATGTAGAGAAAATAAAATATTAAGTAGATGCGCATTAAGTGAGGACCATGCACCCTGCACTCTAAATGTGGAAAAAATAGTATGTGATCATGTCATTGAAAACTGTATCATAATGCATGTGCACAAGAACAAATCAAATTGGCACAGGCAACTTTCATTCAGATGTTTTCTAACTTTAAATTCTTTGCAGCATTAATACATTTATTTTAATGTTGTTTTCTTTGTTTGTGTTATGCATGTGAGGTGCAACTGATAGTTCATATCAACTCTTTCCAAGTATAAATCCAAATGCGACAAATATTTATTGCATTTTTAAACAACTAAATCAGAAATAATCTGGGCCTGATTCTCCATTGCCTTGAACCTTTTAACAGTCATTGACATCAATGCAAAGTGGGTGTTGAACACTATAGGCCTTATTCTCATTCAGATTAAGGCACTGCCAGAGTCAGCACTGTGCTTCTGTGAGCACAAAAAGGGAGTGTAAATAAGAATTATGCACCACCATGCTGTTTCTGTAGTGGTCTATACCCGCTTTACATTCTACAGCATTGTCAGTAATTACACAAGGTGCAGGGCAATGGAGAATCAAGCCCTCTAATTTTAAAAAAAGATATAAGGCTTGACTCTGGTATCTTGAAATCAGGAGTCACTCCTCTGAAGTCAGTAAAGTTACACTATCATAAAATTAGTATGAGGCCAGAATAGGGGCTATAGGTTTGACTTTTCATATGAAACCACTCAAAATGCTTTTGCACTATTAAATCTGTTTGTTTTCTTCCTTACATCAATTTGAAAATAATAACTAAACTTGACCAAATACTGTTCTTCTCTCTAAACGTTCAGGTACATAGTGTATTCTTCCAAGAGATAGATGGACAGCACCTACAAGTTTCAAGGGACAAAAAAAAAAATTCTGCACAGACCCAATCATGTAGTAATGATGATGTTCACTCAGGTGCTCTGTCTGTCTATCAATCTTACTGGCAATTAGAAAATTTTTTAAAAAACAATTCAATGTTACCATCAAATAAAAAAATAAACTCAAACAGCAGAGACAGAGAAATACCATTTGGCGTGAATAGGAGAAATAAGCATTGTATTTAGATATAAATGGATCCATTACATTTGAAATCTGGATCCTTGGTTTGGCAAAATACTTGATTTCTGCAAATTTTGAAGATAGTGTTTTCCATTTGCTTTCCATTGTCAGCACTGGTGTCTTGATTCATAAAAGAGCAAGAGATCAATGTGAATTTCTGTCCTTAGGGTTGAGACAAAATGTTTTTATACTACAGATAAAATTTCAAAAATGCCTAGGTGATGTAGGAGCCAACATCTCATTTTAAAAAGTGACAGACATTTAGGCCCATATTGTGAAAGGTAATTAGGGGTTGCTCTGCTCAGGATTGCAATGGCTAACTCCTAGGTGGCCTGCCACCCAGTGGAATCCTCAGCCTGGGGTTAGGTGCCCAGGCTTTCTATACAAAGCATGGAGAGAGTTAGGTGCCTAAGAAAGGGGACCCTCGGAAACCAGCAAGCTGTGCAAGGATCTGCATAAGGGAGTCAGGAGTGAAATGCTGAGGTGGGAGGCAGAGGGGTTAGGTACTTAAGAGGTTGACTTAATGTGCCGGGCTGATAGGCCAAAAATAGGCACCTCCCTCTGTTCATGATCCTGCGCTACAGACTTTCTCCTTGAGTTAGGTACCTAAGCCAGGTCATCTGCTTAGGTAGTGCATGCCTTAGCAGCTGAAACTGTTTCCCTCTCTCCTCCCCCTACATTTCCCATGCTGCAGCTGTCCTTTGTACCTGCCCTCCTGCTGCAGGATTTGGCAGGGATCTGAGCATGTCTACATGATTGGGCTCTGCTGGCAAGACAGGCATTCCCCACCTAGTTTGAAAATCCTGATTTGACCGGGATTTCAATTTGAACTACAACCCCAAGCTACTCATTAGCCTAAATACCTTTGAAACCTGGGCCTTAGGAGCCTAAGTAACTTAGGCATTTTAAAAAATGTTACCCCTTGTGTACTCTTTTGACTACATTTGCTCTTTCTTTGGTGCTGTCTCTTACACATGGAATACCCTCGTCAAGTGTATCCACGGTCACTACCTTCTTCAAATCCCTTCTCAAGACTCCTTCTTCCCCCAGCCAAAACTGGGACAGGACTCCTGCACCAAACTAAGCTACTTGGGTTTGAGATGGAGGGGAGAATTTAGTATAGGATTTTCAAAAGCTTTCAGCATTGGCCTAATTTCCTCAAATTTCCTCATATAGCCTTGTGATGTGAAGAGAGTTATAACCATTGACTTCAAGGGGAGCAGAGTTAAGCCAGCACTGAGTGTTTTGAAAATCACAGTCATAGTAAACAGAGGGAAATACAGAAATTCACCTAATTTTAAATGGAAAATAAAATATGAAGGCATGAGAGTAGAAGTAACACCTGGTGTGAAGTACTTGAACTTCCTTCTAAATCATATCCCCTTGTATAATGAATGTTCTGAACTAAACTAATTTTCCTACTTGCTGCCTACAAGTAGGCAGGCCCTTCACCCAGTTTTAAGCCAGACAGTACTGCTTTTCTAAGGTTTGTCCTTGACCTGGTATGGAGACAAAACAGGGTATGGTTTCATTCAGTATCAAACAGAGGATGCCATTCTGAGGAGTGCACCACCCTGCTCCATGCATCATACATGTGAGATCGTGCTGGCAGGAGCGGGTTCACGCCATTCCCAGAAATACTGGGATGTCTGCTATTTTGGGAGTACATGAGTGGCCACCCTTCTTGTTGATGTGTCTCTTTAGTAGACTGGTTGAAAAATGGAATTTCCATCCTGCAGAAAATTCTGAGATTTCAATATTTGATTTTGTCCTGATTCAGAAAAAAAAAGAAATCTCTGATTTTTTTATGAAATATTTTATTCTGACCTTGTCTAAATGTGTTGTTTTGACTTTAATATTACATTATAATATATATTATAATGCAACATGAAAGTGAAAATGAAACATTTTGAGCTTATTGAAACAAAACATTTTGAGCTTATCAAAATGAAACATTTTGATAATTTTCCCATAGGAAATTTGGTGTAAATTGATATCCTCCTGAGAAGCATTTTGATTTTGCATCATCATTTCCCAATGGGGAACTCTTCCATCAGGAAATTTTCAAACAGCTCTACTCGTAAATAAAGATAGAAAATAAAGTATATACTATTTGCTATTTGCCTATTCTCTCTCATCATGTCTGTCATGTCTGACTTGGCTGAGATTTTGAGCTCCTCAGCACTGAACCATTCATTTTTGTCTGTCTTGAAATGCCTGGCACTGAGCAGGTGCTACTATCAACAAATACTACCTATTACTATTTATTTTATTTATGTAAAAGAAATCCAATTGAAAAAAAGAAGCTGTAAAACTGTTTAGATGGTGCATGTCATAGTTTCTTCTGTTTAGTGAGGAAAAATAAAAGTTCCATCTTCATCTTTTCAGATGTTTTAAAAGAAAAAAATTTTTTTGTCTTTTTTTTTTTTTTTTGCAGCATGGTAAGAAAGTTTCAGTTGCTCCTTAAGCCAGCCAGGTAAGCCTTGTATTTCGAAAATCACAGGCTTGAATTCACAACTCAGGTTAGCCTTGTATTCAGGAAGCAAAAATAATATAAATGATAAACACTTAGTAAGGGATGAAACAATTTCTTAGATTTTTCCTGAAGGTCAAAGGGCATATCATTTCATGCTTAATCCCAATTAACATTTTTCTAGTTTTAAAAAACAACCACAATAAATTATTAAAATGTATTACAAAAATGCATATTTTTAATAGGAAGAACATAGCACTGATGACCTCTGTGATTTATTAAATGTGTCAGCACCACTCAGTTGCCCCAGTGGTATATTTTAAAGACATTTTAATTAACCAAAGCATGTATATAATTTTAATTATGGATAAAACCTGCTGCTGCCCCAAAATAATCCTGAAAAGAAATCAAGGAATAATCCTAGAAAGTAGCCATATTGCACAAATATCATTTAAAAAAAATAAAGACAGATGGTTATGAACAAGTGGCAAACTATTATTTTCATTGACTACAAACCTATATGATTTTGAGAAAATACCTTGTAATTAATTACTTGCCAAAAAAAAGATGTCAAAGTTCTGGAGCTCTGCCGCACTGTAGCATCTTGCAGTTTTGATAGGCAGATAATGACAAAGGAAAAGCTGATATGGAATCCACAGAGAAAATAGTAGACCATCAAAATGGTCACACTGCTATGATTTCAAGAAATGGGGCCTGGTGCAAAATTAAAGCCAACTCTGAGGCTTGGTCTACACTTACCTTTGCGATTCGGCAGCAGTCGACGGGAGATACGCAAGTGACGTAAATCACTTGCGTATCTCCCATCGACTTTGCAGCATCTCCTCTGCGCACCATCCACACTGTGCTGCGTCGAACAGAACGCCACTTGCCGGGGTGGTTTTCCTGTGTCGCTTGCTGGACTGACTGAGCGCATCTATACAGACCGCTCAGTCGATCCAGAACAATCGATCTGACGGCGGCGCATTTGCTGCCATCAGTGTAGACCCAGCCTCAGTAACCTATATTAGTCAATCTCAAACTACAACACCTCAACAGATTGAGAAATTCACTAACCTCCACACCAAAATATAAAAGTGTTCTAGCTATTGAAATGCATGTTTTCTCATTTATTTATTGTAGATAGACAAAATAAAACACCAGCATGGTGTGGTGAAGTGAATTAGGGCTGGATTCTAATGTGCATAGCAGTTGAGAACGTGCAGTATCTTTGCCAAACCTGACATTTAGGCATTGTACTAGGAAAACTGGTTCTATACTCATCTCTGCGATTGACTTGCTGTGTGACCTTGAGCGATACACATAATTTCTGTATGTCTCAGTTTCCTCATCTATAAAATGGAATGTTGTGATGCTTAATTCCTGGTTTCAGATTTTCAAAGTGCTTTCCTGGACTTTCTCTGTGTATTTGTTTGGAAAATGCCTAGTTAAATTTGGTTTTTATATAGACGAAATTATGTCTTCCCTATTCAGCAAAGCACGTGAGTCTGTAGTTAGCTCCCATTGGAGTTAATGAGACAAGCATATGCATAAACGGTATGCTGGACTGGGACTGGGAAAGTGTGGGCCCTTTAGAGAATCGGGGAGGCAACCTAGTGACAGAGGATGTGGAGAAAGCTGAGGTATCAATGCCTTTTTTGCCTCTGTCTTCACAGACAAGGGCAGATCCCAAACTACTGCGCTGGGTGGCACAGAATGGGGAGAAGGTGAACATCCCTCAATGCTGAAAGAACAGATCCAGGACTATTTAGAAAGATTGGCCATACACAAGTCCATGGGGCTGGATGCAACACATCTGAGAGTGCTAAGGGAGTTGGCTGATGTGATTTCAGAGACATTAGCTATTATCTTTGAAAGTTCATGACAATTGTGGGAGGTCCGTCATGATTGGAAAAAGGCAAATATAGTGCCCATCTTCAAGAAAGGGAAGAAAGATGATCCAGGGAACTATAGACCAGTCAACCTCACCTCAATCCCTGGAAAAGTCATGGAGCAGGTCCTCAAGGAATCCATTTTAAGGCACTCAGAAGAGAGGAAGGTGATCGGGAACAGTCAACATGGATTCACCAAGGGCAATTCATGCCTGACCAACCTGATTGCCTTCTATGACGAGGTGACTGGCTCTGTGGATGTGGAGAAAGCAGTGGACATGATATACCTTGACTTTAGCAAAGCTTTTGATACAGTCTCCAACATTATTCTTATCAGCAAGTTAAAGAAGTATAGGTTGTATGAACAGACTATAAAATGGATAGAGAGCTGGCTAGATCATTGGGCTCAACAGGAAGTGATCAATGGCTTCATGTCTAGCTGGCAGGCGGTCACAAGCAGAGTTCCCCAGGTGTTGGTCCTGGGGCCAGTTTTGTTCCACATCTTCATTAATGATCTGGAGGATGGTGTAGATGGCATCCTCAACAAGTTTGCAGATGACACTAAGCTAGGGGGAGTGGTAGATACCCTGGAAGGGAGGGATAGGATAAAGAGTGACCTAGACAATTTGGAGGATTGGGCCAAAAGAAATCTGATGAGGTTCAACAAGGACACGTGAAGTGTCCCCCACTTAGGATAGAAGAATCCCATGTACAGTTACAGACTGGGGACCGATGAACTAGGCAGCAGTTCTGCAGAAAAGGACCTAGGGGCTACAGTGGATAAGAAGCTGGTTATGAGTTAGCAGTGTGCCCTGGTTGCCAAGAAGGTTAATAGCATATTGGATGGCATTAGTAGGAGCATTGCCAGCAGATCGCAGGAAGTGATTATTCCCCTCTATTTGAAATTGGTGAAGCTATATTTGGAGTATTGTGTCCAGTTTTCGGCCCCCCACTACAAAAATGATGTAGAGAAGTTGGAGAGAGTCCAGTGGAAGGCAACAAAAATGATTAGGGGGCTGGAGCACAAGACTTATGGGGAGAGGCTGAAAGAACTAGGCCTGTTTAGTCTGCAGAAGAGAAGAATGAGGGGGGATTTGATAGCAGCCTTTAACTACCTGAAAGGGGGTTCCAGGGAGGATGGAGCTAGGCTATTTTCAGTGGTGGCAGATGACAGAACAAGGAGCAATGGTCTCAAGTTGCAGTGGGGGAGGTCTAGGCTGGACATTAGGAAAATGTTTTTCACTCGGAGGGTGGTGAAGCACTGGAATGGGTTACCTAGGGAGGTGGTGGAATCTCCATTTTCAGAAGTTTTTAAGCTGCGGCTTGACAAAGTCCTGGTTGGGATGATTTAGCTGAGGTTAGTCCTGCTCTGAGCAGGGGGTTGGACTACATGACCTCCTGAGGTCTCATCCAACTCTAATATTCAATGAATCTATAACATTTAAAAATATTCCCTTGTATCTTTGCCAAACTGCAAAATGGAAAAAGTAGAATGTAATGGTCTTTTAAAAGGAAAATTAGCTCTGGCAATATACTCTAGCCTAAGGTTAACTAGTTTGGTACTACAGGAGGATATGTTCCTTTTTTGAGATGTTTCCTATTAAATCTTAACCTTGTAAAATATATCCCACTGCTACAGTGATGGGTGCCATACAAGGCATCTATATTACCTGTAATTATAATCCATTTACTCAAAAGTATGTATGGAGATCAGACTAATGCTAACACCAAGTTTTAATATATATAGAATATCCATCTAGAACTGCAGTATTGGAAGAAACGAGACATAAAATAGGAATGAAGAGCAGAATCTTAGGCTGGGTCTAAACTGAGGGTGGCAAATTTGCCACCGTCACATCGATTGCTCTGGATCGACTGAGCGGTCTGTATAGACGCGCTCAGTCAATCCAGGAAGTGACGCAGGAAAACCACCCCGGTAAGTGGAGTAGTGCTGCGTCAAAGGGAGTGCTGTTCCCTTTGATGCAGCACAGTATGGACGCCGCGCAGAGGAGACACTGCAAAGTCGATGGGAGATACACAAGTGATTTACGTCACTTGCGTATCTCATGTCGACTGCCGCCAAATTGCAAAGGTAAGTGTAGACCGGGCCTTATATTTGGTGTGTGTATCTGTGTCCGTGTGTGTCTATGTGTGTTCAATGGTTTACCAACAACGCTTCTAACTAAACCAATGGGTTCTTTGAAATCTAAACAACTAACGCTAAAAGCTGGACTAATGAAAAATTCCCTCTTGTATTTTATTTAAATGTGAAATAAATACATCAGCTGATATGTTTGAATTGATTTGAATCATGAAACTCTTCTTGTATATCCAGTGAAAGTTTAAAATATTTGTGAAATCCAGGTGGTAGGTGTGGGCTTTTTACCTTTAGTAGAAGATTAACAACAACGTTACAATATTTTGGGGAAGGCGTGGAATCACATTGACTCTTAGAATTTAATTTCTTAAATTAATGAACAAGTTAATCCTAAAACTGGATTATTTGGAGCATAAAGTGGATTATCTTGTACGTCATGCTCTTTGTGCTGTTCACCAGATATATGTTTGTACATCCTCAAGAATTTAACGGGTTAATTTAATTCATCACTTCAAACTCTGTGTATCATTTTAAATAATAATCTTGTTATAATGGCGAGTTGTTTCTGCTGAAAATAAGGATAATGACATTTCACATGCATGCATGACTTTAGAGGTAAAGGAAAGAAAATACAGAAGAAAGGAAAATAGATGGGAGTTTATTATATTCCAAATGTGGGCATGAAGTCCCTGTTATTTGAATACTTTCTTGTGTCTGAGCACTCCCATTTTCGAAAAAGTCCAGTGCGTAGTGGAATAATCTCAATACATCCCCTTTTTTGATCATTTAAAGTAATATTTCATTTCTGATGTGACATTCCTTTCAGTAAGCATGGGAAGCCATGTATTCTCTCTAACCTTACTCTTCAAGATAGATTGAGGTAACTTACTGACCCCCAGCTTTCTAGATAGCTTCTGTCTCATTCCCTCAGTGAATCAAACTGATTATTATCTGGTCTTTAATGAAGTGAACAGGCTTTCGTCTTTTTGAATTATCTCAATATCATTAATTGTTTAAAACTGACTGTGACAATTACTGTATCGTCACTGACTGTGTGTAATGCCACACTGAGTTTTCCAGAGGACAGAGAGTTAAATTATCAGAATTCTGCTGCTTCTGTGATTCCAATGTAAATGAATATTTGGTGTTTTATTTTTTTCTTAGCTTCTGGTTACTACATTATTAGCATAGCTTATGTATTTTGCAACTCAGTTAATAAGCATTTTTGTGGGAAAAAATTGATGCTTTAGAAGAGAGATTATAGACCATTCTCCTTTATAACAATATCTGCAACATGTGTATGTTCTATTCCGAATAACTGGCTTTGATTTTTAGGCCAAATATACCACTGACTCATCCTAATCTGTGGTCCTGTCTGATACTTTGGTGTGATAATACTAAGCTATGAGAAATTGACTCATAAATTTATGTATTCATTCTATTTCTTTTTTTGCCAAATATCCACAAAAAGTAAATTCTGCCTTGGTATTGAAGTTTCTTCTATCACTTTGCATTGCTTCAAGTGTGTTGAAATGACTGATATACCATTCTTTAAAATCAAACGCGTTCGAAACCCTGAAGTACTTCTTACACTTCAAAGTGTTTTGTGGTAGAAAATATTCAGTTAGAAAATTAGGGAGGAAATATATTTATATGGGCCAGATCCTCAGCTGGTGTAAACTGGTATTTCTATTTAAGTCAGATGGAGCTACACCAAAATTTATAGTAGTTTAGGTCCTGGGCCATATGGATAAAACAATAGAGCTGTGTGAAATATTCATGTAACACCTCAAAAATTAGAGAACTTCAGCCAATGATAGTGAGAGTATGGGAAACTTCCCCCCAACATATGCGTTTTTTAGCCCCAACAGCAACCTGGAAGGTTAGAAAGGGTGTTTCATAGTTTAGGTGGAAAAGGTGGCATTTGGCAAGTGGAAAGAGGATAGCTGTGAGGATAATCTTTCCATAAGGATCAAGTGTATGGACCTCAGACCTGGAGGTCTGAATTTCCACCTTTTCTGGAACAAAGCCCCACAAGGTTCTCCTAGCTCCTGTTAAACAATAGTTTAAGGAGCATAAACTCACAGCTATGGAAACAGAGAGGATGTAACTTAATCTTCCTGGCTACTAAAACTGTCAATTTTGCTGTTGCTGAGTGTCTGGTTGCTTCACAAGCTCCCAAATCTGTATTTGAAACCCATCTCTTTATTTTTATAGCGTCTTGGCCGATGCAATTAACATAATTAACCTTGGAGCTGACTGGAGGATGACAATTCTATTTTGCAACCACTTTCACAATTTCAAAATTTGTCTTCATTCTACACTGGAACCAAACCAAGACCTTTCAAATGTTTTCGCAAAACAGAATTGTGTTGAAACAGCTGTTTTAAGATTTCTCTCTCTCTCTGGTCAGAAATGACCACAGGGCTCTGGACCTCAAAAACCTTCCCAAAAAAACTTTGTCAAAACCAATGCATCCCTACAAAATGTTTTGGCTATAACGAAATGCCATAATCTGATTAAATGAAATGTCATAAAAATATTCCAAGCAGCTCTTACTAGCATGCTTTCAATATAATAAGTGAGGCATGTCCTGTTTTTCTTGATCAAGCTCAGATACTACATGCAAGTTGTCAAGCCTCTTGAGGGCTAATACTTCTGCTACGTTAGCTAGTACCTCTGTCAGACATAGGACAAAGCTGGGTTTCCCTCCCTGAACCTATCACCTTTCAGGCAGAACATATTGTAAAAGACAAAGTGTTCCATCTACTGTAAAACATAAAGCATCCTCAGGGCAGTGGAAACTAATTCTGTTTTAATGCAAGCATTCCTTGTGAAGGCTTTTGGTCCTTGTATTCTTTAAACAGCAGAAGGAAAAATACATTAGTATAAATTTCAGAGGGGTAGCAGTGTTAGTCTGTTTTTAGCAAAATAGCGAGAGTCTTGTGGCATCTTAAAGACTTAAAAATGTATTTGGGCACCAAACGAAGTGGGCTTAGAAAGGGGAATAAATAATATCTACCATTTACTAGGGAGTAAATCTTGTTTGTTTCTAAATGTAATCTAGCTCAAACGGAAGTTATTTCAGACAAGTTTTATTGCCTTTGTTATACAAGAAATCAAACTAGATGAGCACAGAGGCCCTTCTAGCCTTAGAATCTCTTAATTTTTGGAACCAAGTAGTCAATAATGCTATACACTGAACTGGATGTGGTTGGTGGGACAGTGTATGCGTACATGATGTAGTTCAGGGCAGAAAACATGAATGTTGTTGCCTCAGTAACACTGTTCAGGCTGCTCAGTGCTTTGGTCCTTGGAGCTCTAGTGTTATAATTACTAACAGCTGATAATGCAGCCTGCTAATTCAGCAGATCTCAATGTTATTCATAAAGAAAGACCACAGGCACGGTTTAGTGACAAAGGCACTTGGCCAGGCTTATTGCCCTCATGACACAGTTCTAGGGCCCTGGCTCTGTGGGTACAGGTACACTAACAGATGACTGCCCAGTGGCAAGGACTGGCTCAGTCAGCAGCAGGAGTCTCTGCTGTTCCCTAGGCCACACAAAGGGTTAAGATGAGGTACCCCAACATTTATAGATTGAGACAAGCAACAGGGATAAACACTATACATGCCACCTAACACGTTTCACGATATTTGTTTGTTACCTCTCCTTGTTCCTGATATCTTGGACCAAACATCCTTATTTATTATTTTGTCAAACCATCTTATCTTGTACTAGACTGGGATGCATCTTTACTAGCTGGAATATATTTACGTAAATATCTAGTGCCTTGTACACTAGCAACAACCTTGCCAAGTTCATGTATCGGACAGTGAACTTGTAAGCATTTGCTTTGATACATAGCCTAACTTTGGTTCACAGCTGTGGTTCAGGCCTCAGATCTTGCATCAGGCCCAGTGCTCCAGGCTCTCTCTCTCTCTCTCTTTCTCTACTACACAGGCATTCATGAATGTTCAAAAGGGTTTGGTTATTGGGTACCATAGCAAATAGCACTGGGTTCAGTTATGCCTTTCAGACCTGTGCTTTGAGTTTAATGGGCTTTCCGTCTTCGCTGGAGCTGTGCAGAGCTGTTCCACCCTGGGGGAACCATACTTCCCATCCTGCTGAGTGTGTCATCCTGCTCAACAGATTAGTGTAAAAGGAGTGGGAACCATGGGCATGACACCTCCCTCCTCCCTTTGGGGCACAACCCCTGGAGTGCACAGAGAGGACTGTCCCTGCACTCCCTCAAGCCCAGGGACTGCAGTTGTTTGAGATGTGCATATGTGCTGCCCCAAAGTGGAAGGGTGTGGCTCTCTCACCTGTTTGTAAGGATCTGGCACCATGTGGTCCATTATAAATAACTTTAATAGCTTGTGGTGTCAGACATGGGGTCTGCACCTAAGACTTTGCTTGAAAGGCCTGGAACTAGACCAGGGATCAGTTGCTACCCACACTCAGTGGGGCTTAGAAGCACATGGGGATCCAGCAGTTGGGTCCACTCACAACGTCCTTATGTCCAGAAGAGATAGGGACAGGCCATGACATACGAAGTCTAAACTAAACAACTTGCACTAAGAATAGATTCTGATTTCTCCTCCAACCTTCAAGGTCCACAAAATCTTTTCAAGTGTAGGGGAAAAAATATATTTGCTTTCATTATACTAGACTGTTAACCAAAGTCCTTCCCTTGGGAGACAGACTGTCCTTCAGAAGATGATCTGCAAATCTAGGAGGTACATTATACTTAAGTAGTAAGAATGATAAAATGTTTAAATGTAAAAGACACTTTTAGTTTAAAATGTGGAAAGAGATTTGAAAGAACCAGATGACACCTGAACAGAACTATTCCACTGAGATTAGAAATAAGAGTAACACTAAAAGTTCCTCACCAGCTTCTAAAACAGAAGAACAATAAAGAGAGTACTAACAATGCAAGGATGTC